>JAMJFZ010003581.1:4272500-4335000 GCA_026225945.1 Cricetomys ansorgei | reverse complement strand
TGCTTGTACTTTTTAGAACTGAAAATTTACTACCGCTTCCAAAGACAAGCAGGATAGAGTTTAGAAATATGACAAAGCAAAAGAGAAGATGCCTGTATTGTGCTTCCTTCAGGGCACAGTAATACAATCTTGGGATTTTAACTAGAAAGTGAAAAAAAAAAAAACTGGATACATAGAAAAATGCATTGGTTAGAGATACACTGAAGAAATGGGGCATTCTAGTGACCTTGAGTTTGAGGGTAGGAAGCCAGGAGATTGGTACAATATTGGAAGAAGTATGAAAAGTTTGAATTAGACTGAAAGTCAGAGGCAGTTATTTTATGGCAAAGATAAGATTGGCCTTACTCATTTTGACCTCCCTTACACCTCTCAATTTTAGCTATAGTCATGCTTTATTAATACTTATCTTCTCTATCTTCGGAGCTTAGTCAGAAAATCCATTACTTATGGATGAACATTCACCATCTTTGGGTAAATAAAGACATTCGCTTGGCCATGTTGGATATGTGGCTGTGAAGCGATCCGTGATCACAGCATTTTACAATGTGAAATGAAAGCCATTTCTCTCTCTTTTTCAAACATACGTCAGAGAAATGGCATTTTATATTCTGCATAGATTCAACTGTTTTTTTTTTCTTTACTGGTTTATCACTGGTACGGAGGTGCATTTACTTAATTAGCAGTAAGCAGGATCAACTGATGTTTTTTTTTTTTCATGCCTGTAGTTCTGATATTCAGGTAGGAGACTGAAACAGATGACCATGCACTGGAGGCTAACCTGAACTCAGCACCTAACCTAATCACAGCAAGGCTTTATCTAAACCAAAACCAAAACCAACCCACCAACCCACCAACCAACCAAACCTAAACCAAAAGGCATATCAAAACTTGGGTTCAGTTAATTAATGTCCCATAAGAACCTAATGAAATATGAAAGAAATCCAAAGAATGCATAGAGGGAACGCGTCAGAGCTGCAGTTACCCAGATTAAACTCTCCAGCTCAGAAGAGCAAATCATATGTTACCCCAAGTAACTCATATTTGGATATAAGGCGTTAACTGACTCTCCTCCTTTAATATCCCACTTCATATTCTCTTTTAAACAAGAAGGCCTATGATAGTAGTGGTCAATAATTGAAAATTTTGAATAACTGGTTAACCTATTATGCATGGACACGTAATAAACACCCACCCCCACCCCACACACTTTGTGATCCTTTGGAGACATCTTGAGAATTTCAAAGTGAAATATTACCCCCCCCAACACATCTCAAATTCTGTATTTAATGCTAGTGTTTTTCAGAACCTCTCTGTACTTCACCAAAGACTTTGCCCTTCAGTGTTTATGGACAATCCTTTTATTTACCGGTAGATGCTTGGAAAGATGAGTTTGGAATTAATCCTCATTAATTTTTAAACACATTGTTATCTTCCAAAGAAGAGTGAGAAAAAGAATGAAAGCTCAACGTGCTAATCAACAAGGAAGCAAATCGGACCCCTATCATAGCAGATTATTTTCGGGGCTACTTAGTGCTGTGTCTCTGTAATAGTTTCCTCACTGCTGAGATCAAATACCCAACAAAAGCAAGTCGAGAGAGGACAGGTTTGTTTTGGTTTATAGTTTCAGAGGATACAGTGATTGTGGAGGTGGTGCAGAGGCAGCTAGTCACATTATATCTGCGGTCAGAAAGCAGAGAGAGAGCCACAGGCAAATGCAGGGACTGCTCTTGCTTTCTCCTTTTGATCCAGTGTTGAGACCCCGGGAGACGCCAAAACACAGCAGAGTTTGGGAATCGACACACAAACCTCTTTGTGTCTGATAGCTGAGGTATGCTCCACGGTTGTTTTTTTCCTGCTTGTTTAATTAATTAATTAACTCTAACTTTGACTGGCCTAGAACTGGAGAGCTTCATGTTTCAGCCTCCAGAGTACTTAATGGCACCATTATACTCAATTCATTCATTCGTTCTTGCGTACATGTTTGTATGCATTCACGAGATAAGAGTTCTCTGTGTAGCTCAGCCTTTCCTCCAACTCCAAATCCTTTTGCATCAGCTTTCCTAGGGATGAAAATTCAGGCGTGCACCATCATATTGGCTGTTTTTAATACTTGTGTTAGAACAACAAATCTCTGTTTTGCATGTAATTTACTTGGAATCATTTATTCAAAAAAGGAAACAAAGTTAAGTCAGGACTCCTAGGCTAACAAGCCAACGCAATTCCTCCAGCTAACGCCAAGGGGCACCCTCTCCTTCTCCTCGGTTTCTGGAACGCCTTGAGCTCTCCATCTGCACAAAGAGCCCGGCCTCCTCCCGGGTGACATCACAAAGAGCCGGTTCTCCGCCCCTTCGGCGCCACCACGTGTGTCCCCGAGCTGAGCGGCCGCCGGACTCAGTCCCTCGCCGGCTGGTTTGGGCAGCGGAGGAGGCGAGTGGTTGGTAGTGGCCGGAGGCTTCGCTATGGGAAGTCTCCCCTTCGCTCTGTCGCGGCCAGCTCTGCTCTCTGGTTCTCCGCAACCGCTGTCGCTGGAGAGCAGCGGTTGGTACGGGTTGCAAGCGCGCCTGCTTCTCCCTGCCCGGGCGCCCGCGCCCCTGGGCAGGTGCTGAGCGCCTCCCCGAGCCTCCCCGGCTGCCTCCCTCTTCCGCCCGGCCGCCCGGCTGCCGCAGAGCACATGGGCTGCTGGAGGTAGATGGGCTCCCCGCCCGGGAGGCGGCGGTGGATGCGGCGCTGGGCAGAAAAAGACACCGATTCCAGCTGCCGTGGGGCCGCGCGCTCCGGGCGACCCTGCGAACCCCGGGCTCGGCCATGGGGACCTCGGCCAGCAGCATCACCGCCCTCGCCACTTGCAGCCGCATCGCCGGCCAAGTCGGAGCCGCGATGGTCGCCGGCTCCCTTCTCCTGGTGAGCGATCTGAAGGGACCCTGGGTGGCGGCTGCGTTCGAGCCGGTATCCCGGAGCGGGGCGGGTCCCCGGGTCCGGAGTGCCGGAGGCGCGCGGTGGGACCGGCTGCATTGAAAAGGGTTACAAGGCAATGGCCAGACCGAGGAGGACTCCTACTAGATCAGTTTTTTTTTTTTTTTCGGTGAGGGGTGAGCTACGGCTTGGAAATGTCAGCACATTATTATGTTTTTCTTGAATTTGGCTGCTTGGAGGAGGAGACGCGAGAGGCGGCCGCCCCGGTGCCCTGCGCATTTCAGGGGCTTTTGCCCTGGGACTCGGCCTACCTCTCTCACCCCGACACCTAGCTTCTCTCCAGCATCATTAGCGTCAGTCCCTCCGCGTGGGTGCGAGGCCCGAGCAGTCCTGTCAGTTGCCAGCGTCCGGTCGGATCCGCCGCTTTGTCGCTGCTGCAATGTCATGTCCGGATGCTACCGCAGTGGAGACCGCGGGACCGGTGCGCTCCGGACGCGAGCAACCGCTGCGTGCTTCCGCGCGCGGGGTATTCCGGAGTAGGGCGCAGGCCGCCCCTTGCTCCAGCCTCCTGGCTTCTCTCCTCCCTCTTGGCTCAGATGGGTTCTGATTTCTTGCACGCCAAAAGGGGGGGAAGAGGGACCCAGAGATCCATTCTCAGGCGCCTCCGAAGCAACTCCGAGCCAACCGGCGATCTGGAGCTCCAGTAGAGGGGGAGGGGAAAGGAGCTACATAAAGGAGGATTAGTTTTCTCCATCCTTATTTCTCCGTTTCTGTGTTTAGGCATGTCACCACGCAAGATGATGCAGGTTCCCTCAGCACCCAAACCTGAGGCGTGCCCTCAGCATAGCCCTCCATCATTTTATCTGATCAAAGCCTGACATCATCCCTTATCCAAAACTTAACCTGACCGTCCCTTTATTTCCAATGTTGGAGCCAAGTGGGAAATTAGGTGGAAGAGAATTTAAATTCAAACCCTTGAGCCATCATAAACGAGCCATGCCTTTTATCCCTGCAGGGAGGATGAAGGTTGTTAGCTAAAAACCAAACAAAAACAAAAAAGAGCCTGTTTTCATGGTTGGGCTGTGTAAGGGAAGGCAGGCCTCTTGTCTCCTTCCCCTAAAGGGCTTACTGCCTGGCCAGCCAAGATCTACTGCTTCCATCTCAAGGCGTTGCAGTTGCTATGGCCTGGCAATTCTTCCTACAGACACTCTTGATTGTGTGTGTGGGGGGAGGGGGAGAAGAGAGGAGAGGAGAAGAAAGTTTGTTGTTCCTAGCATTTATAATGAGGCAAATCTCAGTATCCCTTGGGAGACTCTTTCTGTCTACTTATCATAACGGCAAAGTCCAAGTTTATATCCTCTAAACAAGAGTGGATAGTAAGCAGTCAAGGAGTTCTTGGGGCAGTGAACTTGCATTGACAGTCTCAAATTAGAGAGTTTGTGGGAACACTGACCCTAGTGACTGGAGTTGCGTCCCCTGCTGAGGTTCCCTCTGCAGGCCTTGGGTCTGCTCTTCTGATCAGCTCCTATTGCTGTGTGCCCCTGCTCCACATGATGATAAGCCTCACAGACTCAGTCCGCTCACACATTCATCCTTAAGTTGTTGCTCAGTATGCAGTATTTTATTTATTTATTTATTTTTACTCTTTAGCATGGAATAGGTACTTCGAGTTCTCAGTATAATAAAAACATAGGCACTAACTAGCCAAGAAAGGGCCCAGCTCCTTTTATTAAATCACCAGCTTCAGGTTTACTCACACGCTGCACCCCAGATTTGTAACTGATGACCTGACAATGTAAGTTTGACAGTTAAGTGAAATTCACCCAGGGGTTTGAGAAGCAATCTCAAGGTGATAACGCCACAGGGTTCCTTGATCTTCTTCTAACTAGGGCGAAAAAGGCTTTCCTTAAATTGGTGGAGTACTGGAAGGGTGGCCTGATCACCCTGAACGGGGACTGACGGTGTGTTCCAGGAACCGTCAGGAACTAAGCGGTAACCTTTTCCCGCGTCTCTCTTTGCGTGCTCCGGTCATCAGCAGAGGCTTTGTTCACACGAACGACAGTGATCTGGCGACGTGGTTCTCAGGAGACTTTGCCCCGTCGTTGGCAATCTTGGCCACGTTAATGACGGACGTCAGGTAGGATGGGTCAAGTAAGCATGGTGCTGGTGTGAGGTACCTGGAAGATGAATGGAGGAAGTAGAGAGGTTATTGCTGTGCTCAGTGTGGTTGGATTAAACGAAATAATGATGTCAATGAAACAACTCAAAATGGCTTTCAGTTGCCCCTCTCCTACTTTCTGCATACAGTCTTTGTTATCTTTGTGACACTTTTTTTTTTTTTAGCGTGACAGGCCAGCTACAGGAAAGACAGCTTACTATATAGGATCTGATGTATATCATATGACATATAATACAATATACTTGTACAGCAACTACACGAACGAGTTGAGAGAGGAGCCAGGTACTTTACACACAGTGTCTCATTTAGTTCCCTCATCCCTGTCAAACAGGCGTCGCCTCCACTCTACGAGAAAGAAAATAGAGTCTCCAAGAATTTCACTGGTCTGTTGTAGGTCACACCACATGTATGTGATGACTCTGGGATAGGACTCCTTGACTCATACTCACGCCTGTACCACACAGCTTGTTTCACAACTCCAAGTTGCTTGATCTTACAGTGGAATGACAGAGAAGGGTCCCTGGAGGAAAGCTGGGAGGGTGGCTTGGTTAGTTGCAGAATGTCAGTGAGAATTATACAAGGGCTTTTTGAATAAGTCACTCTGGTTGCTTGCATTTCTGTTGTTGAAGAGTTGGGTGTCTTTGTCACGCTTGAGAGTTGCGCACAAACTAAAATACAACATTCTTGTTCCAGGCTAGCGTTCTGTAAAGGGGACATTCAGATTTGTGCTAGTTGACGGGCTTTTCTAAGAAGCCCTTGCTCAGGGAAACACTGGATGCAGTCAGAGGTGCCTCGTGCCCTGAGGGAGTTTGCTTTGACTATACAGAGAGACCGATTGCAAGGACCAGTCAAGGGAAAAAAGAGACCTCCTCGGTCAAGACATGGGATCTGAAGCTTCGGAAACTACTGTTTTCCGTGGATTGAGAATTCCTGCACCTAAGTCTCAGGGAACATAGCAGCCGAGGGAGTGGAGAGATTGTAAGAGCCAGAGGAAGTCTGCTGTGAGATTGTGTTTCCTAGAAATGCCAGGGAAGCGTCACCCCATGAAGTCTCAACAACATGGCTGCCTAAGCATGACCTGAAAAGCTACAACACCAATAGACATACTAATATGGAAAGGGACTCTCTCATGGACCCCAACCCTAGACAAAAAATTAGAATTGTGGGCAACTAAGGAATATTATATATACACACACACACACACACACACACACACGTCATATATTACACAGATACATGTGATATGTATTATATATGTTATTATATCATATATGTTATGTCATATATAATATATATTAGGTATTATATTATATATATGGTATATGTAATATATATGTAATCTATGCCACAGCAATTGAAAAAGAGCCCATGAATTTGAGAGCAGGAAAGGTACGTGAGAGAGGTTGGAGGGAGGAAAGGAGGATAGAAAATTAGATTGAATAATTACATTTCAATTTTAAAATGAAAGAATCCTAGGCACAGGGCCACTGGCTTAGTAGCCTGTCCAGCTGTCCTGCCACCTTTTTTCCAGGCAGTTGGCATGACACCATTTCCCTTCACCAAAAGAAAAACTTGATTCATTATTATTATTATTATTAATTAATTTATTTTTTTGTGACGAAATTGGTGAGACAGGCACGTCATCAGACTGCCTTTCTGCCTAGACTCTAGGTCCTAGAGGGTACTGTGTATTACTGTTGGCCACTATTACCTAGCTCTTCCTTCTGACATATCACAATAAATGGCTATCTGCCTAGGCAGGTGTGTGTGTGTGTGTGTGTGGTCTGGTGGAGGCTCAAGTTCTCAAGACTTGGTGACAAGTTCCAGTAGAACATTAAATCAGAGCTGGCGTGATATGCTGAAGACTTTCTCCCTTTTATATGCCTTAGCTGTACCATCTTAGAGTGTGGAAGCTGGAAGAGAACCTAACCGTTACTGAGCTAACACCCCACACAACTTGACTGAGGGAAGGAACAGCCTACACTGCGGAAGTGACTATTTTTTTATGTTACCAAATCTACACTGTGCACTCGTTCTAAGCGAGGCGTCATCCTAGGCAGTAGTGAAGCCCAGTAGTGAAGTGGGATTAGAACCTTGCCATGAAGCCAGCTTCCATGGCTTGTAAAACATATGGGCCCGTCGATAGAACTGATTGAGTTTCACTCAGGTGAGATCAATGGATGCACATACTAGACCCAGAGTGATAAACAAACGTGATGTTCAAATCTTTACTGTGCTGCAAGTAATTTTGCCCGTTACACTCAAAGTCAGAGGAGGAAAGGACCTCTGCTTTAGAGAACTTTTCAATCTTGGAATAATGTATAAGTCTTAGAATGGAAATTGATTACGGGAAATCCAGAATGAGGAGGAATATGCAACCCAGAACTTGTACTGGATTGAATACTTCCTGATTTTACCCCATGAGTTATCTCCATAATCCAACTGCAGAGTAGGATCAGGCTTTCTCATCTGGGCTAAAAGCATCTGTCTGGCTCCCTCTCAGGTCAAGTTACATACATACATACATACATGCATACATCCATTCATCCATCCATACATGCATGCATACATGCATGCATGCATACATACATACATGCATGCATGAATACATACATGCATGTATACATACATGCATGCATGCATACATACATACATGCATACATACATACATACATGCCTGCATACATACATACATGCCTGCATACATACATGCATGCATACATACATACATACTCAGCCTCCATGTAATTCATCTAAATTAAGATGTATACTTAGAAGAAAACCTCCGAGCTACATAGGCACAGACCAACCAACTCCCTACATTATCCATTTGTACCATGTCTATCAAGTTAGGTGGAGCAAGTATAGTTAATGCTACCGTTTTTGGGGTCGTTTGCAGTCTGCAGCTTTCTCCAATGGCCAGGAGTGGGTTTGGCTTCTGGGTTGGGTCTGGTGAGTACTTGGCATCTTCCCTTTGTTGGAGGTTGGGATTTGGAGCCATCACACACCTTGACTTGGCACTTGACTCCACCTTGAGGAGAGGCAGAGCCTCTTGGGAAGCTCGGTAGAAAAGTGGCAAATTGGTGTTGTGCTTACTCAGCCAGCATGTAAACTATAATTGGCTTAAGTAAAGTTCATTATTATTTTTTTTCTTTTGGTGACGGGAAATGGTGAGACACATCGTCAGACTATTCAGGAGCCAGGATGAATCGAGTGACTTTCCTTTGCATAAACAGCTCTGCCTTTTTTTTTCCAGAAAACATTAATACTCTGCTGGCCTCCTTCCCCTACCACAGGCCTGGCAAATTGTGGTAATGCCAGGTCACCACCAGCAACTTCCTGGCAAACTCAGGTGTTTCTCCTCTATGACAAGAGGAGTCCAGATTATCTCAGAGCTTGGGTGGGTGTTCAGTGACCATTTGTAGTTGAATCTGTCTGGACCATGACATGCAGCTATGCTTGACAGACAGAATGGCAACTGAAGCCATTAATAGGAGCAGCTTGGTCCCAGTGTTCAAACTCCATTGAGTGTCAGCAGGAAGCTGGGCTTTGTGCACTGAGCTTGTGTTCTTTAGGAACAGGGGCAAGATCATGAATAAACACTGGCATTTCCCTAGTGTTTATATTTGCCAAATACCTAAAAATCAACAGTATCTTAAATTGGTTTGAGTGCTGCCACCTGGTTGGGCAGTAGTCATTAACCTGGAGAGAGCTGGCAGAAGTCCAGAAGTATGGGCGGGGCCTCTGCGGATGGAGAGAGGGACTGATGATCATGCTGTAGATTGAAGGCAGGCATGCAGTCATTGTCCATGAAGAGTGCTGAAGTTCAGGGTCATGTATGTACTGGTGTGGTGTCAGTGTACTGGCTTTGGAGATGACATGTCTGTAGCTCTGGGTAATTTGCACTCACAGGCAGGTGCGGGATCCAGCAGGACCTAGGTGAGTTGGCGGGTGCTGCACCGGGTCCTTTCATCTTCTCTTCAGAATATTTGAAAACTATGCACAACGCTCTAGACTAAAGCAAATTAAGAGAACGGAGAAGCGCACCGCTATCTGAATCGTAGCAAGGCTAATTTTCTAAGATCTATATAATTTCCCATTTGTTCTTCTGCAACTAGAACCACGTGGTGGCTCTGTTGCTTGGCACCATTTGCAAATATTTTGTTTGGAGTGTGGGGGGGGGGAAGGAACAAGAGCTTAATGGATTTAGGAGAGAACGTGGAGGGTGTCCATATGCACTGAACTCAGAACAACTGTGGATTCAGTAGAGCTTCTGTGCCCACAGCCTCCGGAGCAGGGCTAAGCAAATGACTGGTAACCACTCATATCAGGATATAACTGCCCCCCTTTGTATTGAGTACTTATCAGTGCATTGAATATCTTTATAAAGTACTACATCATGTATCTTACAAGTCCCCGGGGTCGCAGCCATAGTCCCATTTTACAGATTCCAGAATGAGGTTTGACACTCTATTACTATTCTGCCGTTGTTAGAGTCTGGAAGAAGAATGGAATCTGGGTCGGCATAGTTTCATATACGCAGCTCTTTCTGCCAAGTGTTGGGTACAGGAAGGTGTGCTCCGATTTACCATACGTTTGTTCTCTAAAGGGACTGATTTTACCCAAGAGTTGAGCATACTCTTTTTATTTTCCGAGTTTCATGATGGTGCCAGGAAGGTTTGCAAAAACTCCTGGTAAGAGCACAGTGTGTGGGGGTTTAAGGGGGAGGATGTGGAGACATGGGCAAGCATTTTCCTATGGTGTGACTCTGACGGGCCGTGGTGCCATGGTTGAGATTGAAAGGCACTCCTGCAAATTGAAATGTTATAAATAGGGAATGGGCACATTGCTCTCCTGCAGCCTGGGTCATTTTGAAAAATATTTGCTTAGTGAGTAACAGTGTGGTGTGGGCTCTGCTTCGCCCTGTAGTTTCTGCTCACTTATTCTGAGCACCTGAAGACCTGTTAGGGTCTTCTTTGCTGCCAGTCTAGTCATTTGTACAGAGTAGGTGCACAGGCTTGTGCCAGCTATGACTAGAATTTGTTCACTTTTCATCTAAGTTCTCTGGAGAGTGGTTTTAACTCCATGACTTGAGTGGTTCACAAATGCTGTGAATATGCCGTGTAGGTTGCCACAGTTACTGGCGGCACCTCCATAAGCAAGCTGTTAAACAGAATTAAGAAGCTGGGCAGTGGTGGCACACGCCTTTAATCCCAGCACTCCGGAGGCAGAGGCAGGCAGATCTCTGAGAGTTCGAGACCAGCCTGCTCCACAGATTGAATTCCAGGACAGCCAGAGTTACAACAGAGAAACCCTGTCTTGGGAAAAAAAAAAAGGTTTCATATGAGCATATAATATGTTCTGATTGCATTCATTGCTCTCCACTCCCTCCCCTTCCAACTTCTATTACCCCCCCATCATGTTTTCCTCCCAATTTCGTGCACTCTTTTTCTAAACCTGCTGAGTCCCTGTATCCCTACCTGTATGTCTGTATGCACATGAGTGTGAGGCCGTCTAAAGCAGCCTGGACAGCCTGCCAGGAACCCCAATCCCTGAGGAAAATGGAATCTTCCTCCCCAGATAGCCATCAGCTGCCAAAAGCACCTCAACTGGGGGTAAGGCTTTGTGGCTCCCTCCCCCTGTCACATGCGAGCTTTGGTTTGGCTTGATCTTGTGCGGGTCTTGTGCGTGCTGTCCCAACCGCTGTGAGTTCATATGTGCAGTGGCCTGTCATTTCTAGCAAATGCTGTTTCGCCATAGTCTGGCTCTCACTCTGTAGACCAGACTGGCCTCAAACTCACAGAGATCCGCCTGCCTCAGCCTTCTGAGTGCTAGGATGGCAGGCGTGTGCCACCACCACCCAGAGCTCCTTTTGAATCTTACAATTGTTCTTCTCCCCTCTTCTGTGGGATCCCTGAGCCTTGTGAGGAGGGGGTGAGTTACAGAGGTTGCACTGAGAGCTGAGCGCTGCACAGTCTCCTATTGTCTGTCCATTGACCAGCCGTAGATCTCTTTCCTGATCACTATCTACAGAGCATTGTCTCTGACGAAGGTTGGGAGCTGTGCTAATTAAACGAGCTTTGAAATATATCTGTTTATAGACTGTAGGGCCTTGGTAGACCAGAGAAAGACAAAAGCTGAGGGGCAATTACTTGATTATTGGTCCTGGAAAAGAGATTGAAAATTCTGGTCTCCCAAGAACCTTTGTGACAAGACCACTGTCTAATGTCACTGTAGACTTGGCTAGCTCTACTCAGCCAGGAGTAGGACAGGCAGGAGGGTAAGAGACAAGGCAATTTAAAGGCAAAGGTAGCAGGTTTCCAGAACAGTCTAACTAGTGTGTTCACTTTTATCCACTTTTCTTTCTGTGGTCATTTTCCTTTCCCTTACAGAGGTATATTTGTGTTTTCCATCCATTTACTAAAACTTAAAGGAACATCTATTAACTAACAGGCAGGATTAGATTGTGGGTATGTGGAAGGCTATCTGTGGTCTCTCCTTGGACCTCATAGAAAGGGTGATGGTTCATGTAATCACCATAGAGCAGAACGGAGAGGATTCCAGAGGGAGGAAGCCGTGTGTGGAACAGCCCAGTAGGACAGAGCTTGTGTCTCATGGCCTCTGGCCACTATGGCTGGGGCTCTGTGAAAGTGGGCAGTGGGAGCTTGGGTGGGGTAGGAAGAGGCATGTGGGACCCTGGAAGATGTGAAGGCATCACTCAGTGCTTGAGAGGCAGGGTAACAACATGGCTTGAGACATCTTTTAAAAAGACTTAGGTATTTGAGTGTGTGTGTGTGTGTGTGTGTGTGTGTGTGTGTGCGTGCGTGATGTGCATGTGTGTGCAGGTGCCTCAGAGGCCAGAAAAGGACAACAAATCCCCAGGGACCGAAGTTACTGGCAGTTTAAGACACCAACATGGGAGCTGGGAGCCAAAATCCAGTCATCTGCAAGAGCAGCAAGTGCTCTTCACCATTGAGCATCTCTCCAGAGTGCAACCATTAAAAAAAAAAAAAAAAGTCTTAATTAATTCTTGGAGAATTTCATTCAGTGTATTTTGGTTCTATCACCCACTCCCCAAGCTCCTTCCAGATCCTCTCCCACCTCCCTGCAATGAGTATAGTTTATGTTGGCCCAATTACCCTTGGGTATCAGGCTGCCTTTCGTTTTTTTTCTTGTTTGCTTTTGTTTCTCATGTTGAGGATGGAATCCAGGAGTTTGCATATACCAAGTAAGTGCTCTACCCCTGACTTAACACCCTCAGCTCTCAGATCACTCAAGAAGCCCGGTGAAGGATGGGTTAGAAAGAGAAATCCTGGAAGCAGGAGGCTGGTTGTTTTCACAGGAGTTCAGAATAGAGATCGTGGTCCTGGGGTAGTGGCGGTGAGGATGACAGCGCTAGAGATTCTGGAGAATGTATTGGTGGTGAGATGGGAGGGGGCGGGGTGATGTCAAAGTGGGCGGGCTCCCAGGTTCCCAAATTGAACCTTCCGTGATGGGAAGGGCAGGCTGTGGGGAGGGCTGGGCGGGGTTGGAACGCTAAGGCTCAGATGTTTATTCAGTAAGTTTGAGAGGTCTGTGATGTACATCGGCTCAGGCCTTTATCTTGCCATTTAAAAACAGCTGACTCTGCAGGTCAGCGGGGTGTTGAGCCATTGCTGCCGTCATTCTCCGGTAGCACTCAGCAGCACCGCCATCTCTGTATACACCAATATTCTACCCCTTTGAGACTCTTTCCCCCAGGTGCATTTCCCGAAGAGGCACTGCCAGGTCAGAGGAAACGAATGAACGGTTTTTATGGCATTTGCTGCAGATTGCCAGATTGTTTTTAGGAAGACAATCAATTCAGAATGCCACCAGCCACCCATAAATGTGCTTTCTAGTCCACGGACCTGCCAGCACTGGAGTTTGCTTATCCTCTTTTTAATTCAGATACGTAAGGTCCTTTGGTGGTCTCGGTGACGTTTTAAGTCATTTCTGGGGACATCATAAGCTTACCTGCGTGATGCTTGCCTTTTAATGACTCATGTCTCTTACTAGCGAATAGAAGTTACGCTAACTTTGCTTTTACTAATACTTCGTATCTTTCTGGTTATAAGCTTTATTAGCTTATATGACATTGTTTTACATTCTATTCATTTTTTTTTCTGATTACATTTATGTATTGATTTGTACGTGTGCATGTGTGAGCATCTCAATGCCACAGTGCATGGGTGGAGATCAGAGGCAACTAATGGAGTCTGTCTGTTCTGGGGATAGAACTCAGGCTGCCAGGCTCAGTGTTAAGCACATCATTGCCCACTGATGCATTTCACCAACACTAAATTCTATTTTAAATATTACTATAATAATATGGAAAATTAGGCTTGTGTTATTTATTTACCCTTTTCCTTTCGAGGTCCGAGAATATTCTTTTTTATTGTTGTTTTTGCCCTTTTTGTTAGGAATTCATCCTTTGACAGGTAGTATAAAGAACCCTGATAGCTTTGAATTTTATAATTTTATAATTGGGCTTGTTGATGTTTCTGGATGTTGGTGTGCTATTTGTGGTGAGAATCCCCTGAGTGTGTTCTGCAGGGTATTTGTACACACCGTGGGTGTAAAGAGTTTTGTGGGTAAACACACAGCTCCCCTGTGTGTGTGCTGAACACAGCTGATTTGCTCTTAAAGGTAATTCTTCAGTAGGGTCTCCTGGAACCGGTGATAGGTTGATATATTAATTGTGCCCTTCTAAGAGGAGTTATAAGAAGGAGTATTTTCTGAACTCTAGACTAGGGGATCAGTAAACTTTTTCTGTAAAGTGCCAGGCAGTACTTTTATCTTACTTTATCTGTAGTAACTACATAATTCTGCCTTTGTGTGGACATAGCATCCCCAGACAATGCCTCAAAGAATGAGCCTGGCTGTGTTTCAATAAAACTTTATTTGTCAATACTGAAATGTGAATTCCACATAGTTTTCACTAGCACTAAATGTTAATCTTTTCATTTCTCCTCACCTCCCAGCCATTCAGAATATAAAACTGTTGCTAGTCTATGGGCTACACAAAAACAGGAGGTGCTGGAGTCCAGTCTGGCCATAGACCAGGGCATTCATATCATATGAGACCAGATTAGGGAAAATCACTCTTGACTTTAATTGTGCTCTGGGCATCTAAAGTGAGATTATTAATTATAAATCCTTTCTCTTCTCTTATGTTTTTTAATTTCTTATAAACCAAGATTTATTTCATTTTAATGCTAACTTATTTTGAGATAGGGTCTTGGGTTGTCTAGGCTGACCCAAGGCTGACCTTGAACTGCCTCCATTTTGAGTGTTGGGATTACAGTGTGTGCTGGATGTGAACCTCAGGGGTTTGCGCATGCCAGACAAGAATTCTACCAGCTGAACAACATCCCCAGAGCCTCAAGTGTTTGTTTGTTTGCTTTTTAAATATAATTTGAAAAGTAGTCTTTGTTTTTCCTGTCTTTTTCTTCTTTTACTTTAAAAACAAACCACTACAATATGTTCTGTGTTCAGGGAAATGTGTTTCAGGATTATGGTCTTTATTAAATAAAATAAGTAACTAAATATTTGCTTTTTGAGAAAGGATTCCCCTATGCAAATCAGCTTGAATAGGAGGAACTCAGTGTTTACCCCAAGATGTCCTTGAATCTGTGATCCTCCTCTTTTACCTTCTAACTTCAGGAATCATAGGCATGAACCACCATGTAAATAGGCACGTACCACCATGTACATAGGCATTAACCTAGGTGGCAGTTTTTGTTTTGTTTTGTTTGTTTTGAGCCAGTTTTGCTGTAGACCCCTACCTGACCTTGAATACACTATGTATACCAAGTTGGCCTTGAACTCACTATGTATTCCAAACTGGCCTCGAACTTACCTTGTAGATAGACAAAGCTAGCATTGAATTTAGTTTGTAGATAGATCAAGCTGACTTGAACTCACTATGCAGATAGATCGGGCTGGCCTTGAACTTGTGATGTCCCTTTTGCCTTTGTCCCCTGAGTGCTATAACGACGGGCGTATGCCACCCTGCTGGTGTTAGATTGCACCTTTTTAAAACCCAGTGTTTGGGGGCTGGAAATGCAACCTACCTACAACATGCATAACATAATCTTCGATTTAATTCCAGCACAACAAAATGACACACAAATAAATAAAAGGAAAACAATCCAAAATTTTTGTTATGTATCCCAGGAGTCACATATTTGAGATTTAACTGAGATATTTTAAAGGTAATAATAAAGTAAAATAATAAATTGTTGGCGTGATAACTTCCAAAACTAATATTTATGCAGCAATTACCGTGTCAGACATGCTGTCTGTGTTCTTTTTGTGTGAATTGCTAATTGTCAAAACAACTTTGAATAGTAGTTATTGTTTCTGTCTCTATTTTATGAGGAGGTAGAGACTTGGAAGTTGAGTCACTTGTCAAAATCACCCAGGATAGAAGGATAGAAGAAATGCAAAGTGATTTGTCAGCTCTCGGACCAGAAACCAGGTTACCCAGCCAACACCAGCAGGGTACCCTCAATTCACTTCTGACCCTATCTGCTTGGAGATAGCATCATCCAGAACCCCATTCAGATAGCACCTAATGCTACAGGTTGGAAGGCTCGGATCCATAAGACTGACCCTGACTTCGAACAGCAATAGCAAAACCCAGCGTGTAATCTGTGCTTCATGTTCTCTAATTATAAACCAGAGTTCCTATGATCCTCTGGGGTTCAGACTTGTAAGCATGGCCTCACATATCTTAGGGAAATACTTTCTGTATATCACTAGTGTCTATATAAGGAGATTATAAAGGCTATAGAGGAAGGTATGCATAGGGCAGCCATATATGAGGCACTGTGGACCTACTGTGTACACTGTGGGCACACCATCCTCGGGTATTTGCACCTGTTCGGCTAGCTCTGAACTGTTGTAGTTAGGCTGCTGTGTGGTCTCATCATCGATGACAAGGAGGTGCATTCATAGGTGCAAACTCTTCCAGACCTTTGCTGAGGGGACCGCCATCATGGGAAGCACCATCCTCGACAGTGGAACCCCGAGCATCTGAGCTCAGGTGTTTTTGTTGATCCAGGTGATCTACACCTGCACGTGCAGATCATGACCGATTAAACATCCCCCACATAAATCCAACACTTGCAGACAATACAAAATGCCAAGACCTAGTTATCCCTTCCCCAACAGTGCACAAAACAATTATTTTATGCATAATAAAAAAAAAACTTCCACAACACTGAGCTCGCTGAGGTCTGAGCTCAGCTAGCTCTCCTTGTTATTTCAGGGTTTTATGAAGGTATCATTTCTGTAGGCATGATTGACATCACCATCCTTAGCCATTGGTGATCAACTTCAGCCCCTCTCGCCACCTCAGAGATTGGGGTGGAGCTGAAAGTCGTAAGTCTATCGATAGAAACCTTGTGTTTTCAGATCACTGGTCTCTATCTTAGTGGAGCTATCTCAGAACGTCCAGCCCCCTGTCATCTCATGAACTTACAAAAGTCCCTGATCACAATTGCTCTGAGGTTTCCCACTACGGGAAGAGTCCAACTCAATATTTCCTATTATCACAGTAGCCCACCCAGATAGTACCTGGAAGAGCAGAGTCTTTGTGGCACATTCGAGGCTTAAATATGTTTTTCTTATTCTTTGCAGCCTCAGTTGCTTCATTGGCTGGAAATGTGGGTTTTGCCTGGGTTTATACGCTCTTCTGGACATGCTCGGTCAGCATGAGGTAGCATCCTTTCATCTTCTATTACTGTCTTCTATATGATGACACTTAATTTGTTTCTTAGCAGATACCCTATTGACATCTCTTAGTAGGCAGAGGACAGACGAATGGCTACTGGGATGGACAATTCTGTGGTCCAGTGACTGCATGCTGTATATATACTCTCTCCCGCATTGCAGGTTCCAGGGAAAATAGCTCCTGGGTAAAATCTCCCCTGTTTTTTTCCTCTCCAATGTCCCCTGAGCCTGCCTCCTTCTGTTCTACAGTCAGCACATTCTGGCTTTGGCATTCTCTGTAGTCACCAGCTCTAAAATGATTTTTTTGCTTTGGTAACAGGAGACAGCTTCCCTTCCTTCCTCCCTTCCTCCCTTTCTCTCTTCCTTCCTTCCCTCCTTTCTTTTTCTTTTCTTTTCTTTTCTTTTCTTTTCTTTTCTTTTCTTTTCTTTTCTTTTCTTTTCTTTTCTTTTCTTTTCTTTTCTTTTCCCCCTTTCTCCCTTTCTTTCTTTCTTTCTTTCTTTCTCTCTCTCTCTCTCTCTCTCTCTCTCTCTCTCTCTCTCTCTTTCTTTCTTTCTCCCTCCCTGACCTCTTTCAAAGAAGGCAGTAGGAAAAGAGAGAGCCAACCAAGTTTATATAACGTAACTAGAAATATCCTGTCTGTGGTTTGTGGAAACTTTATGCTTGAACTGTTCCTTTTTATGCCTTCTGTGCCCTCCCCCACACCAAAATCTAGGGAATTTTAGCCAACCAGTGTGTTATTATTACAAATTGAAAATGATGCATCATATAAAATGGTCAGCAATTCCGAGGGCTGTCCGGCTCTCCGTGGCTGTTACCTTTTGTCATCCGTTAGCATATTTTATCGTCATCCTCACAGGGAAACTTGATTACCTTACAGTCTCTGCAGTAACTGAATTTCTTATTAAGAAGAAAAAAAGTGCTAGCTTTATATAGCATTGAAAAAATTCCATGTCAAACTCCAGAACGATTTTCCTGCTTGCTTGTGAGGAAAAGCAGGTCTATCTCTGCCTTGAGTCTGCTCATTTCAACATTATTGTTAGGACTTGATAGGGAATGAAAGTGACGTAAGTTTGGGGCAGAGGAGATGGCCTATCGGGGAAGATGCTGGCTGTGCAAGGGTGAGGACCTGCGTTCAAACCCCCGGCACTCATGTAAAAATCTGAAAGTGGCTTTATGAGCACCTGTAACCCCAGCACTGTTGAGCCTGGAGACAGGAGGATCGCTGGGACTTGCTGGCTGCCAGTCTAGTTGAAATGACAAGCTCCAGGTTCAATGAGAGATCCTCCCTCAAGGGAATAAAGGGGAGAGCAATAGAGCAGGACACTCTGCATCCTCCTCCAGCCTCCCTATGGGCTTGTGCGCCTGTACATGAGTGTGCATATATCACACATACATACAAACAACAACATGAGCAACACAATTGCGACCCTCACGCTGCAAGGGATCTCTTACTCGTTTGCAGGATGAGGTCATGGAAAGGGAATTGTTGAAGAACAAGTAGATTTCAACGTTCCGATGTGTACTCACACATCCGGGTGCTTCTTGTCTTCAGTCAGCCCCGTCTCTGTGCTATAAAATACAGGTGACACGTCATGGATGTGTTGCGGGTCCTCAGGGTGAGCAGTGAGACCCTGGGGCGCCTTCTCAGAGAGTCATATAAACCAACTGCTGCTTTCCATTTGATGTAAGCTTTGAAGCATTCAATAAGCACTTGCAGTTTCTTTGTTTGTTTGTTTATTATTTATTTTACTGACTATGCAGTTTGGGACAGCATGCTGATATTTCCCTCCTTTGTCCGTCGTTGCTGGTGAACTAAGTGCGGCGTTCTTGGATAAACGGAATTTTCATAATTGCGGTTTAAACACAGAGAATCTGAGCTCCTTAGACAGCTTATAACCAGAAACACAAAGGTAGTGTAATTTTCTTTCTTTTTTTAAATGAGAAGAGAGTATCTGAACCCTTTAGTAGATTAGCTTTTTGTTTTGAGTACCACAAAGAAGCCGATTTTTATGAGCCAATTGTAGTTCTGTTAAGGGTCTCTGCGGGTGAATGAACTCTGACTCCATGCTGAAGGGAAGCAGAGTGCTCTGTTTAGATCTTCAGTTAGTATCAGGGCAGCATTGTGGAGGTTTTTGGGATTTCTCTCGGCCAGTATCCTCCTCTGCTGCCTCCTTTAACTTACTGATTCTCATCTTGTGTGGTCTTCAAATTCATCCGTCTTCTCAAGAAGTCCTTGTCGGGGAGACCATGAACTGGGTCCTTGAGGATATGGATAGTGTCTGTGGGTCACATCAACCCATCCATCCCCCTTCTTCACGAAGGGGAAAGAGGCTCCGTGGTCCAGTGAATGGGTATTGAATCTCCATTTTGTCCTGCATTGCAGGTTCCATGGAAGACACACAAGTCGATAAAAATGTATGAGGAGAAAATGACAGCCATACAGGGAGAAGCAGCAGAGGAGCTTCTCAGTTGGGGAGGGAGGCAGGCACAGCACCTAGGAAGGAAGTCTTGTGTCTCTGGCTGGTTTTGCTTCTCATCAGATGTCAGGTGGGAAGTGAGAGTTTTAGGCTGGGCGTGAAAGGATCAGATTGAGCGTGTGAGTTAGAGTGGGTGTAGAGAGAGGGAAAGAACTCAGTGCTCGCTGAGAGGCTCATGGGGGAATCCTGGGGGCTTCCGTGAGCTTCTGGTCTCTGTATTGTTTGTATTTCTTTGAACGCTCGTGCTAGGAGTTATCTGGCTTTGTCTATAAAGGGACACACGGTAACACTGGGTCACTGGGGTTTCTGGGTAGAGTAGTCTCTGTGGCCAGCTTTTCAGCTTTTCCGCTGTAGCGTGAAAGCAGTCACAAGTGCTACCTACACTGCTGTCTGGTTTCTAGGAACCTTGTTTATAAGAACAGCCGGCATGTTGGATTTCCTTCCCTGGCCCCTGGCTTAGCGGATGCTTTGCTTATTATTTTTATGGTCTCCATTAGGTAGTTGAGCAAGTGAGGAAATGTAGTCTATGTGGCAGTCCCTGGCCTTAAGCTGCTTATAAACCATACACTTAGGAGGCTGCCGACCGACACTGTGAGACACTATGTAATTAGGTGCTAATAGGATGGACAGAAACAGGAAATGTGACGGGTCACTTGCTCATCTGCTTGGCCTCTGGGTGCCTAGGAAGAGTTTTAAAGGCTACATAAGGATGGAGGGACTTGAGAAAATCACAACGTATACAGAAGGTCGGAGTTGATTGAATACTACCAAGTCCAACCTGCTCATTTTATAAGCGAGCAAACCAAGGTCCTGTTGACTTTGAGACAGGGTGGATAATAATAGGTCTCCTATTTTCAGAATCTTTGTCCAGTTCTTCTTTGGCTCTGGACTGATCCACCCATGGATGCTTATATGTATATATACATATTTATTTACGTATATTTGTATATATGTTTTATACTGTTAGGGATGAGAGAATGAAATGAGAGCTTCAGGTTTTCATCATTATCATTATTATTATTGTTTGTTTTGTTTTTTGAGAGAAAGTTTCTCTGTGTAGCCTGGCTGTTCTAGACTTTGCTCTGTAGGCCAGGCTGGCCTTGAACTCAGAAAGTCTCCTGCCTTTGACTCGAGTGCTGGGATTAAAGGCGTGTACCACCACTGCCCTGCCAAGGGCTTCAGGTTATTGATTGTATTTGGATCTGAAACGACTGACAGCAGTGTGTCTGTGTTTGCTACTTGGGAAGAGGAGGAAAGAAAAGAGGAACTGAGTGGGGAATATGAAGGAGGAGAAGGAATTATGCAAGATAGAAAAATGTACACTGACGTATACACAGGAAAGCAGTTGACACTGCCTCAGTGGGAAGACCCTCTGAAGTAAGGCGTACCCATTCTGTTGGCTGTGAGCCTAGCCTTTAACAGCTGAGCCAATTCTCTAGCCTGTGCTCATTCTGTTGAAGAGAGGTTAACTGTTAAAATGAGGCAGTTTGTTCATACAGACAGATCTTGCTGATGTAGTAAAAGGAACCCGTCAAAAAGAAATCACAGACTAAAAAGCCTGGTTGGCTTTTCCCCTTTACATGCATAAAACCAAACCCAAAATGGACAGCTGAGAAGCTGACTCAAGTGTACGCGTATTATGTGCAAATGCTCAGAGAAGGTCCTGGGAAGTTGGCCACCCAACATCTATAGTGACTCTTTGTTTATTTTTGGTGGTAAAATGCTAATGGAAAACAATATTGAGGTAGTTTAAAATTCCAGGGTTTGGTAGGGATGGAGGGGATGGCTCTGATAGTGGGATTGGGCCATGTCTAAAATGTGGCTCAGGATCAAAGGATACTAGAGCTCTGCAGAGGGATCCTGGTGTAGTGTTAGGCGTTCAAAAGTTAGTTGGATGTCAGAAACACCCAGAGAACTTAAAGGCAAGAAGAACCACAGCCAAACAAAATAAGCTCCTCACCCTGTTGTAGATTCACAATGATCTCAGAGATAAGATGGGTATATGAAGGTGTTTTCAAAAATCTTTCCCGGGCATTATTTTTTCTTTCTTTTTCCATTTTCATGCGTGTGCGTTTGCATGCGTGGGAGCACACATGTGTGAGTGGGTGGGTGTGTACCTGGAGGCCTGAGGTTGACATTGGGAATCATCCTCAGTTGCTCTTCAATGAGACAGGGGCTCCCAGTCAAACCCAGAACTCACCGATGTGGTAGTTTGTCTAGCTAGTTTGCTCTAGGGATGATGCCCTGACTTCCCGGACTGGAAGTGGATCGCTCCACCCACCTGCTGTTTACACGGGTTCTAGGAACCTGAACTGTGTTCTCATGCTTGGTGCCAAGCACTTGAACTCCTGACCTGTCTCCCTCTCTCTAGTTTTCCCAGACAATTTCAGTGCTGTGTTTGAGGCCTGAGACTTTGGTATACCTCTCTGATATGTCTTGTCCATGTCTATACAAATGAGGGAGTCAAGGGTCTTAATCTGAAGAATCCACCCACACCTTTCTGACTGTCACTATCTCTCGGCTTCTTCTTCTTCTTCTTCTTCTTCTTCTTCTTCTTCTTCTTCTTCTTCTTCTTCTTCTTCTTCTTCTTCTTCTTCTCCTTCTCCTTCTCCTTCTTTTTTTTTTTTAACTTAGGGGATTGATTTTCAACGTATGTTTGTTATAAAACTATAATCAATATTTACATCCCCAAATTAAACCTATGCTTCTCACTATCTTGTACCTATCAACAGCCTTGCCTCTCTGTTCCAGTGGTTTTTCTAATACTAACTTTCACTCTCATCTTTTTATATTGTTCAGGGCCCGTCTTTACATACGGCTTTCACTTGATCTCTGCCCAGAGCCACCCAGATTAGGGGGGAAAGCTAGTGTGTGTGAACTAGTGCGTGTGTGTGTGTGTGTGTGTGTGTGTGTGTGCGCGCGCGTGCACGCGCGCGCACTTTATTTATTTATTAAGATATATGTTCTCAGGTAGCTCAGGCAGTTTCAGACTTGCCAGGGAGAGCCTTGGGAAAGCTCTAGTTTGGATACAAACCCCTTAGTTGACTGGAAGATCTTTAGTATAGCATTTCTTAGGTGTCATCTGTCTCTTCCTCCATTGTGGGTGTCGGGGTTGGGGGGGTAGGGGGTCAGGTGGGGGGGTGGCCTGACCCAGGGATTGCTCACCCAGTTCTTCAGCACAGTGGGATTAGCCATTGACTCTGGAATTAGAAGAGACTCTAGAGGCCCCTGTAGAGTCCGTGCTTTAGTATATGCCTTGCTTTAAATGGACCATCACTCAGAAGCCTGATTAGGCTTTGCAGAGCAGAGCTGTTCTGTTCGAGACAGAAACGAGGCACTTGGAGCCTACCCCTCACTGCTCCTTGGCTAGGAGGCCGCCCTGTGATCTTTGTCCAGTTCAGTGCTTGCTTCTGTCCCATTGATTTCTTCCTCTTTCCACTTCACCAAATGCAGTTAATTCACACTCTCCTTTATTCTGCTTGTAGGGGACAGAATGGCTGGCTGCAGTATGAGGTAATTTATATGTCAATATTTAGTCTTTTAAGAACTGATCAATCAGCCAGGCATGGTTGTGCATACCTGTAATCCCAGCCCTTGGGAGGCTGAGGCAGGAGGATTGCAAGTTTGACATCAGCCTGGGCTGCATATTGAGACCCTGTATCAACAAAACAAACTGGGGGGGAAAAAAAGCAAAATAAAGTAATTATAAGTAATTATAAGTAAAATATCTTCAAGGCAAAGGAATAACTAACAATCCCCTCTAACCCCACCAAGAAGTCAAGTAGTCCAAATAGAGCAATTGCAGTATCGAGTACAGGGTTGTGGGGCTGGGTGGTGGTTTTACACACCGCTAGGTGACCGCTGACAAGTCAGACATCAGAGCACTGCTGCAGTACCTACCAGTCTCCATCTCGGAGCGCAGGTCTGAACCCTCGCTTGGACTGGCGGGCAGTCAGCCGCATGCGCACTAGGAGTGGCTCCGTGGCTCAGAGCCCTTGGGGGAGGCTGGTGTTGAGGCTCCCTTCCTAGAGCTTTGTGTGCCCCAGTCCCCCTCCAGGGTGCACACTTCTGAGTCTAGGACTAGAGGGAGAGGCGGTTCTGCAGTAATCGTGTGCTTGGGCTCCATTGGACAGATGTTTTCCCCAGCCCAGTGCATCTGTCTGTGGCTGGTTTTGTGCAAGTAGAGGAGCAGGAAAAGGAAGCTAAAAGCTAAAAGCTGAAAGGGAAGACACGTAGCTTACCATAAGCGGCAGGCTCTTTTCTTTCTCAGTTTCCAGGATGAAATTAAGTTTCTCAATGGGAAAATCAAGCCACTACTTACCCCTGGTCCACCCCCATTCTCTTTTCAGGCTTTGACTAGAGAAAAACTAAGTATATCACATAAGCCAACAATCGCTCATTGCCACCGTAAGGAGGAGCACTCAGAAACGAGGAAGTACCCTGGGCTCACTTAGTTAAATGTGGGGGTTGGGAAGGAGGGAAGGAATAGAGTTGGGTTTAGTTTCGAGATGCTAAGAAGACGGGAACCCTTGATCACTTTGCAAAAATTCCTGCTTTGCTCTTTTAGCTACCAGTGTAGCCTTACCTAAAAGGAATTTATGCTGTAGCCCATAGCTTGAGGTAGCCATTACTTTCTTCTAAACTTCAACTCGACTGTTAGGGACACAGTCTCTGTGGGCACAGGAAAGCTGTCACTCTCGACTTTGCTCCCTGCTCCTTTCTGCAATCTTTCTCAGCATCTCAGGATCTGTGGTTCTCAAACTCAGAGACATCCTGCTGCCTCTGCCTTTGAGTGCTGAGATTAAAGGCAGGTGATGCCACACCCAGCGGATTCCCCCAAGTTTCTATTCTGGAAACCGGTGTAACTCTGGCCTGCTGGGTCAAGTTTTTACTTTATGCTTGACATGGCCACTGAGTTGTTCTTGTTGGATCCAGCTCAATGCCTGCAGGAATAGGAACCTGTCAGTTGTTGCCTTTTGAGACTGAACACACAGGGTTTGAATCTCAAAAGCATCACCACCGTTGTTGAAAGCACGTATCAGGAATACAAAAAGTATGCTTGTTTCTTAAAAAAAAAAAAAAAAAAAAAGTTTATCATCAGGCACTCAGGGGCTACTGAACTGACAACTTCAGCACACGCCTCCCTGTTTCAGGTATCAAGCTGGTGTGGTACCAGCCAGACCCTGAATAGCGGTGATGTCAGTGTCGTGATTGCTGAAGCTATGTTCTCCTCTGTTCCTAACTGACACCTCTTGTATTTCTTGCAGCTTGGATTCCTCAGCACCACCACAGCTCAGCCAGAACAAAAGACTCCGAGTCTCACCGGCACGTACCGCCATGTTGACCGCACCACTGGCCAGGTGCTAACCTGTGATAAGTGTCCGGCAGGAACGTACGTCTCCCAGCACTGTACCAACACGAGCCTGCGAGTTTGCAGCAGTTGCCCTGCGGGGACCTTTACCAGGCATGAGAACGGCATAGAAAGATGCCATGACTGTAGTCAGCCATGCCCGTGGCCGATGGTTGAGAGATTACCTTGTGCTGCCATGACTGACCGAGAATGCACTTGCCCACCTGGAATGTATCAGTCCAATGGTACCTGCGCCCCCCATACGGTGTGCCCTGTGGGCTGGGGTGTCCGGAAGAAAGGGACAGAGAATGAGGATGTGCGGTGTAAGCAGTGTGCTCGGGGTACCTTCTCTGATGTGCCTTCCAGTGTGTTGAAATGCAAAGCCCACACAGACTGTCTGGGTCAGAACCTGGTGGTGGTCAAGCCTGGGACCAAGGAGGCAGACAGCGTCTGTGGCTCACGCCTGTCCTTCTCTAGCACAACCCCACCTTCCCCTGGCACAGCCACAATTTCTCACCTTGAGCACATGGAATCCCACGATATCCCTTCTTCTACCTATGAGCCCCAAGGTAACTTAACCTCATGAATTACTTGCTGGAGACGGCGGCGTTGAGCCCCATAGACTCGGCTCATAACTGGGGGTGTTTCCTCTGATTTACTAAATCTAAAACCATCCCTGGGAGAAGGGAGCCTTCTTTTTTTTTTTTTGTGGCTAATTAATTAAATTTGGCTTCTTTGGACTTAATAGAAGCATTTAAACTCAGAAGGTTTCTATTAGGAGACAACAGCTATCTGAAAACTAGGTTACATCAAACTGGCAAATAAGATCGGAGAGAAATAAGGACAGTGTGCGACCTTATGGAAATCACTTAACCCCTTCGGCTCTTGGTTTCCAGCTCGCCGAGTGTGAGTGATTTTAAATGGTTAGGGTTTCTTTCAGATTAAGAAAGAAGGCAGTCACGTACTCATGTAGTCTGGTAGGCAAAGCCAGAAAAGGAGAGAGAGCAAGGGAGAGCTTGCCAGTATATTTGGAAGGAAGGGAAGGATGTCGAATCGAACGTAGGATGAAAAAGATAGGAAGGAAAGTTAGAAACTTAAGAAAATATGCACATTTAAATCCGAGTAAAGGTGACCAGCCCTCATATCTGGAAAAGGATAACTTAATGTTTTTCCAGTGGCCTTGACTTCATGGCTTTAATCTGGCATCTTTGTTTGTCTGGCATTCATTCAACACTCAGGCGGAAGTTAAAATCTTGCCATTACCCTTTTTGATTGCATTTAGTTGGCATGGAACAATAACCAGCATGAACCGTGCTTCCTAGCACATCGTCATGTGTGATGATGTCTGGCCTTCGTGAGAAGTGCAGGGAGTGCTTGCTCATGCCCACCATTTTGAAATGAAGAAATGAACGGGAAGAGCTCCAAGGGCAGACACAGGCCAGGTTCTATCCCCAGAGACTCCCAGTTCCCATCCCTCACACACTCCTTCATGAAGACTAATTGTGGAAATGTCTCAGAAAGCCACAAAGCCAGCCCCAACCCTGTGTAATCCATTGGTTCCGTATGTCTGCTAGGAGAGTTCTGCCTTATTTACCGGCCTGGGTACAGAGTTGGATTTGAGCCTGCGCTCTCTTCTTTACCTTAGTCATAAGCTCCATTTCACCACTGAGTCATGAAATAAACTAAATGTGAGGGAGGAGGAGAGTGAACAAAGGAATTTAATTGAAAGGAGTTCTTTGCATAACCAGTGGAGGGTTGACTAGTGGGCAGATGCACTTAGTGCTTGAAATCTAGGAAAAGCTGTCTGGAGCTCAAATGTTGGATCCCCGAGGATGCCCATGTGCCAGAACCAGAGACTGAGTTTAACTACTCAGGTTTTTATCTTCTATATAAAGATGCTGTTAGGCCCTTTATGAAAAGGTACAAAATAATATTTGATCTTAAGCTCCAAAAGTCATCTCTCCTTTGTCTGACCTATTCTGGAGATGACCAGGGACAGGAGAGAATGTGTAGATGCCCAAATATGGAAAAGCTCTTCCCCCTCCTTACTTTTTTTTCTAGGCATGAACTCAACAGAATCCAACTCTACTGCCTCTGTTAGACCAAAGGTACCAAGTGGCATCCAGGAAGGGACAGTTCCTGACAACACAAGCTCAGCAAGTGGGAAGGAAGGTGTGAACAAGACCCTCCCAAGCCCACCCCAAGTTACCCACCGGCAAGGCCCCCACCACAGACACATTCTGAAGCTGCTACCGTCATCTATGGAGGCCACTGGTGAGAAGTCTAGCACGGCCATCAAGGCTCCCAAGAGGGGCCATCCCAGACAGAACCCGCACAAGCATTTCGACATCAACGAGCACTTGCCGTGGATGATCGTGCTCTTCCTTCTGCTGGTGCTGGTGCTGATAGTGGTGTGCAGTATCCGCAAGAGCTCCAGGACTCTCAAAAAAGGGCCCCGGCAGGATCCCAGTGCCATTGTGGAAAAAGCAGGGCTGAAGAAATCCTTGACTCCAACCCAGAACCGGGAAAAGTGGGTCTACTACTGCAATGGCCACGGTGAGCCCCCCCCTCTGTTTCCGCTGTACTGGTAGAGATCTCAGCCTCACTGGTTTGCTAAAGGGGAGGGAAATCCCTTGTTCGTGCAGTCCCTTTCCTTCACTGAGTGCTTCTTGATCTAGTGTTGTAAGAAAAGGATTCGGAACAGTTATGCCAAGTAATGAATTCAGAAGGAATCACCTCTTTCCATTTTCCTCCCTGGCACTATTGAAACTGGAAAATGTTGCAGAGTCAGAGACCTGTGAGTCACTTTGAGGGACTTCATGTTTAACTGTGTCATTTAGCAAATGAAGGAATTTAATTCAGAGAGGTCTCATCCAGACGAGAGGCTAGTTGTTTGTTCGGGACAGACGACACAAGACTTCACATCTCTCGCTATTGGAGCCCTTTCTTTTTTTCTGTTTTAAAAATTAACACACACACACACACACACACACACATTATTATTTGTGTATGAGTTATGGGGTGTGTGTGTATGTGAGTGTGTGTGTGTGTGTGTGTGTGTGTGCATGTGTGTGAGCACACGCTATGGTACCCATGCAGGGGTCAGAGGACAACTTTTGGGAGTCAGTTCTCCTTCTACTGTGGGCTTCAACGATCAAGCTCAGACTTGTGTAGCAAGAGATTTTAACACAGACAGCCCACCTTGCCAGCCCACACATCTTCCCTTTTCTATGCCATACGGCTGAGTCAAAAGGAAAAGGAGTCCAAAATGAAATTGTTGTACATTAGTTGGGCTGCAAGGTTTAGATCTAAACCTTGCTTTTTGATCTGCATCTTTATATATACACTTTCCTTTACATCACACACACACACACACACACACACACGTGTGCACACACCTCCTACCTATATGATCCTATTCAATACAGGGAGCAGAAAGGTCCGTTTGATAGACACCCACAGTATAAAAGGTTCCTCTTAGTCTGAGGATGTGTCCTACATCTCTTGCTTAGTAGTCTGTGCGTGCCGATAGAAGCTGGAATATTTTGGTCTTTTCTCTTTTAAGGCAAAAAATAGCTTACAGTACTTATTTGTCTCTGAGCTCAGTTTGACTTGAAGGCTGCAATTTTATTGCCCTGCTGTGGCAGCAACTTCCTTTCCTGAGTGAAGCTGGCTCTGGAAATCCCATTCAGATGTTTCCTTTCCAGTTACAGATAAAGGTGTGTGCTTACCTTCCTACAACCTGGTTTTAGTCTTTTCTATTGAATGTTGAAAATGCTTGTACTGTTTGGTCTAGTAATTCTATTTTTGGAACTCTATCACAGGGGTATAAACAGATTTCTTTCTTCTTCTTATTTTTTTTAAAGTAAGCACAGTGAACACAAATGCTCTTTGGGAAGAGAAGGGCAGCTTAAGACAGGATCTTACTCTGTAGGCTGATGGGCCTTGAACTTGTGATTCTCTGTGTCAGCCTCCTTCATGTGGGGAATAGAGGTATTGGACATCATGCCTGGCGAACCTCGTAGCCATTTACTTAGCCTTGTGAATCATAAACATTGCAACCAATTTTAGGGAAATAACCTACTAAATGGTGAAGTGTGCGTGTATAATAGGATGCTTTCACCCAGTCAAAAGAGACGTTTATGTTATGTAAAAGAAACAGGCGAAACTGCAGAGTTTGTAACAGTCCCACCTCTTTTAAAACTTCAGAGGGAAAAAAAAAAAAAAAAAAAAAAAGCCAGGCCTTTAATCCCAGCACTCTGGAGGCAGAGGCAGGCAGATCTCTGTGAGTTTGAGGCCAGCCTGGACTACAGAGTGAGTTCCAGGACAGCCAGAGTTACAGCAGAGAAAAAAAACTCTGTCTTGAAGAAAGCCAAACCAATCAAACAAACAGACATATAATTCAGAGTGTGATAGGATTTTGTCCTCCTTTATTTATTAATATCCCACACTTTCCCTACGTTTTGTATAGTAAAAATTCATAGGAAGTCGGGGAAAAACACTAAGCCCCAACTTATTTTGCTTCCCTCAGTGACTCGGGGGAATGGGCAGTGGGGTGCCGTGGCAGCACTCGGCCTGACGCAGACTCCCGGGTTGTCTAGCTGTGGGACACGGTGGCATGAATTTGTTACCTGCGTGGGAGTGTCGGGCCATCCTCACAGCTGTCTCAGGACACTGTGGTCCTGGGCTGCTGACTCGACTCCTTATCCCCCTGCCTCCGACTCCCTAATGCTAAAATTGCACACACCTGTCACTACATCCAGCCTAACATTTTATTCTTTGTTATTTGCCCTTTGTCTCTAAAGCCATAGACTGATTTTACATAACACAGAATGTTTTATAGAATAGCTCGTCATACTTAATGACACGCATAATACATGTCACATGTGTATACACATGTACTCAACAGACAAAAGACATTTCCCAAATTGTTTCCTGTCTCTTTACCCCTCAGTGAATTAGTGTATTTGCTAACAATAAGGATATTCTCTTTGTAAAATATTCTGTAGTTTCCAACCTCGGTAAATTGGACACGGGAACAATAGTTTGTTGTGTGCACGTCATTGCTTTTCTTGTTGACCCAGAGACCCAGTTTGCTTTCTGTTGCTATGATAAACACCATGGCAAAAAGAAACTTGGGGAGGAACGGGTTTATTTGATTTACACTCGCATGTCATAGTTCATCATGAAGGGAATTTAGGGCAGGAACTCAAGTAGGAACGTGGAGGCAGGAACTGAAGCAGAGGTCACAGAGGAACACTGCTTACAAGCTTGTTCTCCATGAGTCCCTCAGTGTGTTGTTTTTTTTTTTTAAAACACAATCTGCCCAGAGGTAACACCATTCATAATGGGCTGGGCCCTCCCACATTAATCATTAATCAAGAAAGTACCTCACAGACTTTTCTCCAGGTCTATTAGGTGGAGACATTTTTCTTAATAGGAGTTCTCTCCTTCCAGGTGACCGTAGCTTGTGTCAAGTTGACAAAACAAACAATCAGACAACATCAAAATACCCTCAACAAACACACAATTAACTAGGACGTTCAGAAAGAACATTTGTTTTCATCCAGTAAGGCCCTCAACAGAAAGAACATTTGTTTTTGGACCGGGTGTTTGTGTGTGTATATTTGTATTTATATGTAGGTAGGTACGTGTGTGAGCATGTGTACATACAAGTGTGTCTATGGGTCCGGAGACCAGATGTTGACATCTGGAATCTTCCTCAACCTCTGTCCACTTTCTTCACTGAGCAGAGTCTCTCACCGGCTCTCTAGCCGTCTCTCAGCAGTCTTCCAGCTCCACTACCCAAGTGCTGGGATTACAGGTGAGCCTCACACCACCTTTTATGTAGGTGCTTTTTATGTAGGTGCTAGGAATGCAAACTCCAGGCACATTATCCACTGAGCCACCTCCTTGACCCAGGAAATACACCTTTTCCCTGGAGTATAAGAGCTAGTCTAGGATCAAATTCTGTATTAAACTGCCCCGTGTTGTTACCTATGCTTTGATTCTACCTTCCTAGTAGAAAATAATGTGACTATCCTCTTAAGATCATGTAAATCTAGAACTATCCCTCTGAGATCATTTTATCCATTAGTAGCTGCTGTTATAGTTTATGATCAGATATATTTATAAACTATGATTTGGGGCCATGTTTTAAAATTCTGGAGAACACAGCAAGTTGTAGAAATAAAGACTGATCCAGGGGCAGAGAACAATATAATATTATGACCTTAGACATTCTTTTAAAAAAACAAACTATGACAACATTTAATTAATTATTTATTTGGGGTGTTGGGGTGCGCGCATGCCATGGTGCACGTGTGAAGGTTAGAGGACAGTTCGCAGGACTCAGTTCTTCCCTACCACTGTGTGGGCCCCAGGGATGGAACTTAGGTCTTCAGGCTTAGAGCCAAGGGCCTTAACCTTCTGTGTCCTCTCTCCAGCCTGACCTTCAACATTCTTACAGCTCTTTTTACTTTATGAAATACCAGGTGTCCTTACAACAATATCCCGTTTCATAAAAAAAGAACAGAAGTGGCAAATCAAACCCAACCCAGTCACAGCCTCCCGTCCCTTCAGCGGGTGAATTCAGTTGTCTCAGTCGGGTGGAGGTAGCCCTTCCCATAGGTTAGGCTTCTCTAGAGTTCTGCACTGAGATATTTATGTTTGATGCGTTCCTGTAAGGAAGGCCTTTTCTTTCCAAATTGCTAGTTTCAAGGGTGCAAGCAGGTAAAATCCTATTACAAAGAGAGGTTCTGTTCAGTAAAAGCCACTCCAGGTGCACTGAGTTCTCTATAAACAATGCCTCGTTGATCTGATTGCAGTGCGCTCTGGCCAGCGGATTATCCCGCATCATGAGAGCTCTTCCTGGTTCTTGTCCATTCACACTGAATGGTTTATGAGCATGAGGGCTAAATGCCCTGGAGTTTTCTATCAGAGGTCCTGTGAGACCTCCTTTACCCCTGTGTACTGTAAGAGGGACAAGCTGGCTTCCTTTTTTAAAAAAATTGTCATTACTTGACAGTTTCATACATACATACAATGCATTGTGATTATATTTACACACCTTTAACCTCTGATGTCAGTCCTCCTTTCTGAATGCTTTTTCTCTGTCTAACTAGTCTCCTATTTGCTTTCCCATTAAAGAAAGTAATAACTCTGCCCCCTCATCCCTCATCCCCCACACCACCGAGCATCCATTACTGGTCAATAAACAGATCTTCAGGAAAGGAGCAGGTCATGTCACTTCCTATTTCCGTGGCATAACCTTGAAGGGCTCAATCTTGAGCAGGTGTCTTGTTGCTGTGTGTTCATAGTCGTAATGGCCCTGTTGTGTCTTGATGACTTGTAGACTCTTGCTTGCCTTATGGGACCTCAGCACTCTGAAGCTAGGCCTTTGGTTCCTGACTTTTCACCATAAGAACCTCTCAAATCTTTCTAGCCGCCACGGATACAGTTTCTAAAATTGACGTTCCTAGTACTGCAGTCACACTGTCACGGAGTCCCATAGTTGGACCCGGGAGCCGCACTGTCTGAGGCTAGGAGCCATGGAACTCTGAAGCTACAGCAGCCAGAAGAATTTAATGGTTACTAAGTAGCAAGAGGCTGTGGTTTCTTGCGGTATATCCACGTTAGCATTAGTGACTGTAAGTCCCTCTAGGATTTTTATCTATGAAAACTTTTTAAGATTGTATTATTAGGTTAAGTTGTCATAGTGATGTGAGTCTATTGTTTGGGCTCTGATTATCAACCGTTGGTCATTTTGTTAGGTTTCTTTTTGTATTATAGCCACAAGGGAGTGGGTCAGTGTGGGTGGGAGTCCAAAAGTTCCATTTGATTTAAAATTAAAATGAGGCAGGCAAGGGTGGCGCATGCCTTTAATCCCAGCACTTGGGAGGCAGAAGCAGGTGGATCTCTGTGAGTTTGAAGCTAGCCTGGTCTACAGAGTGAGTTCCAGAACATCCAGAGTTACAATAGAGAAACCCTGCCTTGAAAAATCAAATAAATAAATAAATAAATAAATAAATAAATAAATAAATAAATAAATAAAATTAAAATAAGGAGCCCAGTGGTTAAAAGCACTCACTGTTCTTCCAGAGGATCTGGAGTGGCTTCTAACAATAGCCTGTGTATAACTCCAGCTCCGAGAGATCTAACATCGCTGTTCTCTGTGAGCACCTGCCCCCACATGCCCATGCCCCCTCCTCTCGCATACATCTAATTTAAACAAATAAACATTTTCTGAAAAACGATTAGTGCAAAGCCAGGTATAGAGGCTCATGCCTGTTAATCTCAGCACTCGAGAAGCTGAGGCAGGGGCATTGCTACAAGTTCTAGGCCAGCAAAGTGAGTTACAGGTTAGCCTGGCTACACGAGGAGTCAGAAAAGTAAAATAACAGGATAAAATAAAGTGAAAGAAGTGTGGGCTACAAGGAAAATAATATTTTTTCATTTGAACAGTTTTTTTTTTCCCCTCATACACAAGCTCTCCCCTCCCCTGCCCCCAAACCAAATGATAGACATAGTAAACTTAGTCTTTCACAACTGGCCACACAGTGCACTAAGGAAGTCAGGACGGATCTCAAAAAAGTCACGCTGTTCTCTTCCTTATGTCTGCAGAAGGTAGACATAAGGCTCAGCTCCATTGGCAGTGGGGTGGTTGAGAATAGGAACCAACTATGTGGGGTCATGGTTGTTTTTCATTGGCACCGTTGCTGTTTCTTTCCCTTCTACTAGTTCCCTTCCCCCATGGCTCTCTTCCCCATTCCTTACATTTGCCAAAAGTGCCTGTAGCTGGAAACCAGGCAACTTGTTTTTTTCTAAGAACTTGAAAAGGGAATGCCTGGAAATCGGGCTAGAGAATGTCAGTGTCCTCAGAGCTCTGATGGAGGGAGTACCAGAAAGCGAGGAAGAAAACAGGAGTTGACTGTGACTGTTGGATCATGTTTCCTTTTGCACTTAGATTTTAGGCTGTGAGGAAAAACGGGAAGCAGAAAAGGGAGTGAGAAAAGGGAACTGGATTTACCTAGTTTAACGCGTGCTTCGTTCCCGACTAGCCTAAGTGTTCAGTGCTCGGCCTTCGGCAGCTCGTGTGTGTTGTGTATCCGCATAAGAAGCACAGCCTCCGGAGACCAGTGTTTTCTGTAAGTGAACAGCCGCGAGCACTGTGAAGGCTCTGGGGCTCCCTTACAGCTGAACCATTATGCTTCAGTGGCGGAAGCGGGGAGATGCCGTTCTCTATGCTTGGCTTGTTTTAATTTTTAGTTTTTGAAAGGTTTCATGTAGCCCAGGCTGGCTTTAAACTTGGTGTGTAGCAGAGGATGGACCTTGAGCGTTTGGTCCTCCTGCTTCCACTTCCTGAGTGCTGGGATTGCCAGAATGAGAGATATGCACAACCTGGTTTATGATGCTGGAGGCTAGACCCGAGGTTTTATGTAATCAGACAAATACTCTCCCAACTTAGCTACATCTTTGGTAATCTGTATAGTAATCCATTCTAAGACACTGTTTCTGAATTTCTGGTTCTTTCCATCTGCCACTGTAACTATTATCTCCTCTCATAGCTTGTAAATTCTTAGAGGACAGACAAATTGTTATCATGTGTCCCTACATTGGGCCCATGTCTCTGGGCTCCAATGGTTTATACCTGAGCAGGTCCCTATGGTAGCTACAAGCCATGAGTTACTCAAGCCAAAAGTAATTAAAAAGCAAAATTCAGCTCCTCAGTTGCATCGATCACACCTGAAGCACCTAGCAGGTACATACAACTAGAACTTGCCTGACCATGCAAGGCAAACGGAGCATTTCCAGCATCCTAGAACGTTCTGCATGATGGATAGCAGTGGCCTAGAACATTCAGAGAACATCTGCTTTACCCTTTCAAGGTCATCTGGTTACATTGTTTAAATTTAAAGCCATTAAACCATTGAGTTTGTCCGTATTGTGTTAGGGAATTCAGCAAAGCTCTTGTTCTCAAGATTTATTTTATTTTTAAATAAAATATGAAATAAAATAAAAAAATGAATCTGTGTGGGGGCATGTATACACTAATGCAGGCATAGGCACATTAAGTCAGAAGTGGGTATTGGATCCCCTGGAGTTGGAGTTAGAGGCATTTGTGAGTCACCCAATGTGGGTGCTGGGAACCAAACCCAGGTCCTCTGCAAGAGCAGTGTGTGCTCTTAACCACAGAGCCATCTCTCCGGCCCCTAAACATGGCTTTTAAGTTGGTTGGTTGTACCAGTTGTCTGTAGATGCTGGGACAGATCATTTTTTTTTGCACGATAGAAAGTCTCCATGGCTGAAGTAAGGAACTGGATAGTTTGCGTCAGAATCGCTCAGTTCTGTTTTTGCAGTATAAATAGCGCCCCCTGACCGTGTGTAAATTATCAGAGGGGTCATATTCTAGCAAAGCTTCATCTGTAAGGCCAGGTGCTGTGTGCTGGGCCCTGGTTACTCCCTTGCGAACTCTACTATAGGTCTGTCATCCTCCGCAGCCTCCTCTCTTACCTTCGGCTAACGGAGCAGCTTTTAGATACGCAGTTGCATTCTTTTTAGAGCCCCTCTTGAGATCAACTGTGCTCAATTTTACCTTTAGAGGTACCTACTTCTTACTCAGCCATAGGGATGCATAACGAAGCAGAATGACTGGACTGTTTATAATGTGCAATAGCTACCCTTGTCTCTTCAAAATGATTCCAAAATCCCTCCATCTCCTCCCAATAGATCCAGGCTTTTGCCCAGAGACTGTCATTGTACATGTGGGCCTACCTCACGGGTACACTGGCATGGAGCTGCTTAGTTTCTCTTAGTCAAAGCAGAACTACAGAGGAGCACATGGTGGTTTGGGCTCTAATCTTGACTTCCAATATACTTTGAGGTGTGTGTGTGTGTGTGTGTGTGTGTTACGGGGTGGGGACTGGGTCTAAGAAAAATAGTGGACAAATACCTAGAGATTTAGAACCTGGGCTCCACCTGCATGCCTGAAGGGAGAAATAGAGATGACTGATCGATTCGAATTAGTATTCACAGCAGTACTCGTGGGCTGGGAGGAAAGGAGACTGCAGGATGTGTATAGAGGAAAAAAGCCATCTGCAATGCAGTTGCTTACAGAATAGGACAGGTCTTGAGTGGAGGCATGGACTCATTTCTTAAAGGTTTGTTTGCAGTTCTGAAGAGCAGCCCCAGGCTGCAGAAATGACTCGTGGCCAGGAGTGTTGCTGTCTAGATCTGCCTGCCTACTGCAGAAAGACTGTGGGTGATCCTGGGTCAGATAATGTACTCTCTTTTTCAGTAAAATGAGGAGACTTCTTGCCACTCTGATGTTTGACAGGAGAAGTGCAGGCCCTGTGGGTTTACAATACGTTGTAGTATGGGAGCAGTGTGTGGCTAATCAGAGGGAGGAAAGCCAGGCTTAATCCCATCTTCATGCTAAAGAAGGATCCTATATTCCATGTCACAGCAAAGGATATCCGGCAGCTGACCACAGAGTAAAATAGGGCAGTAAATAATTCTACTTATGTCAAGAGATGTAGCTGAGCAGTGCTGAGGGAATATACAATGACTCTGTGCTTTCGTGGGGTGTGGGGGAGTCTTCTGTTTCGAGAGAGATTTAGCAGCTATTCCAAGAACTAAGGCTCGGAGCCACTCTTCTCACGCGTGCCACTGAAAATTACAGAAGCCCAACAAGCACAATGAGTACAAAGAAACGGGGAATTCCTGCCCAAAGCTCGAGTTTATCTCTGAACTTTAATGCTTAGAGAGACCTTGTGTCATGGCAGAAGCTGGGCTACCAAATCCTGACAACAGTTTCGCTACTTTTGGAAACTAGCTCATCACTCAGGTCAGCTGAGAAGAGGTCAGCAGAGCTATCTATCGGAAAGAACAGGACTGGAAATAGACATGTGTAAACCCCTCCAGTTCCTGCTCAGTATTCACAAATAGGTTTAGGCTAGCCCGAAGCCTCTTTAAATTTCATTTATTCTAACCATGGCCTATTAGTGTGAACGTAAGTCTCTCTGGTAGAAGGTTTCTTAAGTTACATGTTTACCATAGGTTAGTGCCTGCTGGCAATTCATCACAACTGTGAATTTAAGTTCTGTGGGATAATCTAAAGAGGTCCTTCGGGATGGGGAAAAAAAAGCTATCACTAGTATGGAAGTAGGAAGCTCCCGAAATGAGCTGTTTCACTTGCAGAAAGGCAACGACAAAAATCTGGTTTTGCCTGTAGGATAAGTGCCTTGCCTTGAAGAAGGTGACTCTCAAGGGACCCAGGCAAAGCGCTTGTCCGCTGGGGACATCTTTAGCCATGACAACCGTGGATTTCCTCAGGGAGAAATGAAGCAAGAGATGGTAGGCTGGAGGGAGATTATTCTCTGTCTTAGTTACACCCTCCTCCCTCTTTGCCTTGCTTCTTGCTGTATTCCCTCTGGTCTGGGGATTATTGTTAACTGTACGGTGAACTGTTTTCCTAGGGAGAACCTGAACAGCCAGGTGTTGGAGCTGATTTACTTGTTTGGGTAAGGTGGGAAGCAGGCATCCGCAGGTGCATTGTGGTTGTTCCCAGATAGGATAGATTTGTAACCAGTTTCACATTTAAAGAATCCTAAGGTAAAGAAAACATTAGGATTCAAAAAGAAAAAAAAAAACCGATTGATTATTAAATTGCTTTTCATGTGATGTTTTCATTTAATCCTGTGTGTTTGAACATCAAGATCAAGGCTTTCTTCATAGAGTATGGTTTACAGGGCCTCGTGTTACAGGTAACACACAGAGTGTTGTGTTTTTGGGAAACATGGAAGAAGCTGGACAGTGATGAGGTCACAGGTGTGGGTGAGGGAGGGGGAAGGGGAGGGAGAACTCCCGAGGTCTAATTTTTACATTTTACACATGGTGAAACTGAGCTCAGGGAAGTAATGTGTCCAAGGGGTCATGCTACAGTCAGAGGATCTGGGTTAGTATCCTTTACATTGTGTGTGTTGCCTTTCTAGTCAAAGGGCAGCGTGGTTTTGCCCAGTGGTACAGGAGACACTGTGGTTTGAAAATTACTCACAATTCTTGAGTAAGAAGACAACAGAGAGGTCATTTGCCTTTGAGGATCCTGGAGGTTGAGGCTGAGGGAGGAAAGAAGCACTCATAGGCCTTCGGCAGTGAGCACGAAGTACAGGAGGATGAAGGAGATAGATAACCTGTCCCAGACTAGGAGCACCCTTTGACCTGCTGACTCTCCCGAGATTGCCTCTATGGGAATGGTGATGGTCCATGGATAATAATTAGGCGTGTCTCTTCCTTTGCTGAGCACCTTAACTGGATGATTCCAGGCTGTGAGAGACTAAAGACCAATAGCTGTGAAATCAGTGAGGTGGGTCTTGGTGACAAGGGGAATTAACTTAAATTGTTAAACTATAACTCACAAAGGCTCCCCACCTTTATCTGAAAGAGCAAAATCAAGTCCTCTCCATTTCTCCTTTTCTTTCATCCCAACAGCCTGCTCCTTAGAGAATGGAGCACCTTTTGACTGCTCCTGACTCAATTTTCCTGACAATTCTCTTGTGTAGGACAAATCTGTAAGATTTCCTTTCCTTTTCCTTCCTTCCTTCCTTCCTTCCTTCCTTCCTTCCTTCCTTCCTTCCTTCCTTCCTTCCTTCTTTCTTTCTCCCCCTTCTCCCTCTTCCCCTCCACCCCCCAGTGTGTACACATTTGTCTGTGTGTAGGTCGGAGGACAATCTCCAGTGTCAGTTCTCACCCTCCACTTTATTTGGACACAGGAGCTCTTGTTCCTCACTGCATACACCTCCCAAGAGGATCTGGGGATGCTCCTGTCTCTGCCTCCTGCATTTCCATAGGCTCACCGGGATTCTAGATGCTCGCCACCACATCAGGCTTCTGAGGATTCAAACTCAGGTCCTTGTGCAACTAGAGATGCACCCAGGGAACCAACCATCTCCCCAGCCCAGTTTAGTAAACACACTTCATTATTGATGCTAGTTTGGGAGGAGAAAGAAAAAAAAGTCACAGTTCATTTATATGAAATGCTTCTGCGCTGTGGAATTTATCTATATGTTCCCGTTGAATTCTCAGGAAAAACTTTATGATGTGAAGATTGCACCCATTTTGCCTATTAGGAATGGGGGCGTAGGAAGAGCCAGTACTGTGAGTTCACACCCCTGATGGCAGGCCGACACTGTCACTCATGCACTTTCCCTTGGAGTCCAGCTTCTCAGCCCTGGCCTTTATGGAGAAAGTGGGCTGGGATGTGGACAGATGGTTGGAACCCAGACTGTCATAACTATACTATTACAACATTGTTTCCCACCTGTCTGCCTTTCTATGGCCCTATGGTGGGGACTGGGTAGTTGTGGGGAGTCAGTCACATTCACAATATTCATGTTAAAAGACATATCCAAGGTGCCAAAGGATGGCTTAGTCAGTACAGTGCTTGTCTTGAAAGGTTGAAGACCTGGGTTTGATTCCTAGAACCATGTGAAGATGTCTGACAGGGTACTATGTCTTTGTAATCCCAGTGCTGAGGAGGCAGACACAGTAGGCTCAAGATTCTCCTCTGGCTTCCAAATACATGTGCACCTGTGCACATTCAGACAAACACAAACACACATATGTGTGCACGTACACACAGAGATACATTCAAGACTCATAAAGATAGGAGTAGGGAACTCTTTGTCCCAGGAAGCAGCATGGTGTGGTGACAGAAGACAGCCATGTGTCAGCTTCACCAAGGATTGCATACATATGCTCCTGAGCCTCTCCTTAGCAATATTGATAGATCTCCTAGCTTGGTTTCCTCCCCCTGCCTGACAAGGACAATGTCGAGAATCACACCAAGGCATTCATGGAGAGCTGAGGTCAGGGCAGAGACCCAATATTTTTAACCCAATTAGAAATTTTTAAGGGCCAAATTTAATGAGTCAGTGTAGCAAGAGAAATGACTACAGAGAAAAAAAAGTATTTACCCAAGGAACTTTGGCAATAAAGTGCTATAAAATCTAACTGTCTGCTATAAAAGGAACTGGAAAAGAAAGTCAAGAGTGTTGCCTGGCTAGCCTGATTCTAATCTTTTCAGAGGCTGGAGGCAAAGACCTTTGTTGTGGTTGTCTGTATTTATAGTGAGAGGAAATCTTGCTGGGATGAAGGCCCAACCTAGGGATGGGGGAAAAGGGACCACTCCAGGTGCAGGCAGATGTGGATACCCTCTCTTGTAGAAGGGGCAACTCTAGCTTGGCTCCTGTGGAGAAGCAAACGGAAGAATGCTGTGAGACTTGGTTTTGCTGATCAGTATCGTGAAGGACTTGGGTTCAAATAATTGCAAATATTTCTTTCTTTCTTAAATTCCTGTACTTGGCGATACAAAATTTAGAACAGGAGCTGAGGGTTTATTGGCTCACTCGTGATCCTAACCCTCAGAAGCTAAAGCAGGAGGATTACTGTATTGAAGTCAGTCTTGGCTATAGAGTAAGTTCCATGTCAACCCTGGCTACAGAGAGAGATCTCCATGTCAACCCTGGCTACAGAGAGAGATCTTGTCTCAGACAACAGACAAAAAGCCCCAACTTGCAACCATATTCCTTCCATATATAGTAGAAACTCAAAGACTAAAGTTAGTATAAGCCAGCTGGTTTGGTGGCCAACCCTCTTATTTGCATGTTTATGCCACAATTGGTACTTAAAACTGTCCTTGGGACAGCAGCAGTTGCTTCAGAAGGGGGGCTTAATTTACTTGGTGTTCGTATTTAAAAGGTTTAGACACTGCTGCTGAACTGAGCTATGGTTTCAGTCTTGAAATTTTTGAACTAACATTTGTCATTTCTTCCATTCTCTCCCTGTCCAAAACTCACTGTCTAAGCAAAGGCAAATATAACATCATCCCACCTTACCTAGTGTTCAAGGACAAATGGTTTTTCTCAGCCTCATTCAGGCTTAAAGGTTTCTTTTGATCCCCAAGTGTGGCTTTTCCATCAGGACTGGTCTAAGGTGAGGACTATGAAGGGAGCACACCCTTTGTGGTTTGTCCTCCTTCTTGAATCAGAAGTCTAGTCCAATCATGGAACTGATTGACAAGGCAGTACAGTCCTGATGTTTCACACGTAAGAATTTCTCAGAGGTTGGAGTGGTTAGGTGACAGGCACACTCTGGTATTTTGGGAAAATAATAAACCAAAGACTCAGGAGCATTTGAAGGAGTAAGTTAATAAACCTACAATGTGCAGTGCTCAGATATGAAGAGAGTATTAGGAATCGGGTACTAAGTTACTACTTCTCCGTACTTGTTTTGATCAAAGTGATGTTATGGGATGTTTGCCAATAATTATTCAAAGGTGATTTCGTGAAGCAGTCTTGGCAGACTGTGTCTACTAAAATAGACTTTTCATTTCATTTATTTGTGTGTGTGTGTGTCTGTGTGTGTTGGTGTGGACATGTCTCAGGCATGTTGTGGAGGACGATGGATAACTAATGGTGGTCAGTTCTCTCCTTCTGCCATCTGGGGTTAAACCAGGTTACCAGGCTTAATGATGGACACCTTTACTCAAGAAACTCCTCCCTAGCCCCTCAATACACTTTTAAAAGCTTATAAAAGGGGTTTATTAGGTACTTTTCTTGTCACTGTGACTAAATATCTGACAGAAGCAGCTTGAGCAAAGAAAGGCTTAATTTGGCTCCTAGTATGAGGGATGCAGTCGGCCAGGTTAGGGAGGGTGCTGTGGCAGCAGTGTGAGGTGGCTGGTTGCATTTTGCATGCAGCCAGGAAGCAGAGAGAGAGATCACAGCTCATTTTCTTCTGTTCTAAGTGAGTCTTGGGACCACAGCCGGCAGGATTATGTCTTCGCCTGCGAGTAGGGTCTTCTCAGTTAAGCCTCTCTGACACACCCAGGTGTATCCAAATCTTGTCAGGTTGATGGTACGATATACCACCACACAGGGATTCCACTACCATTAAATTTTCATTGCTTATTTTTTTCTGAGGTCAATTCTCTCCTTCCATTGTCTGGGTTTCAGGGGTCAAACTGGGTTACCAGGCTTGGTATTTTATTTTTTGAGACAAAGTTTCTGTACATAGTCCTAGGACAGCCTTAAGCTCACTGTATAACCCACGGCTAGCCCTGAGGTCAAGAATCTCTTGCCTTGGCCACGTGAGCCTGGGATACACACGGCTGTACTCATTACAGACTTTTTCTTATGGTATTGGGATGGAACTCAGGGCTTTGTCCTGGTCAGACAAGTGCTCTGCCACTGATAACCCTCCTTCAGTGTCACATAGATAGAAAGCGAAAAGGCCAGGCTTTAAGATAAAGAATCCATGTGAAATTAGATAAACAGTTCTGAACCTGTGGGTCACAACCCCTTTGGGATCCTTGGGTTGGGGGGAGCAGTCTAAGGATCCTTTCACAGGATCATCATAAAGACCATCAGCATATCAGATATTTACATTTCGATTCATAACGGTAGCAGAATTACAGTTATGAAGTAGCAACAAAAACAGTTTTAGAGTTGTGCCCCGTGACAACATGGGGAACTATATTAAAGGGTCGCAGCATGAGGAAGGTTGAGAACCTCTGCACTAGATAATTTTCCATCTATTGCTTGGTGTTAAGCATTTCTAAATTTTGGTAGTGGATTATTATTTTCGTTAGTATTCTTGGTACTGGAGATTAAAAGGTCCTGCCCATGTTAGGCATGTGCTGTGTCACTGGGCTGTGCCCCATAACTCCCTATCGTTGATGATTTCAAACATTCTCAGTCAAGGTAAATGTATTTCCCCTAGCAAAACCCAGCTTGTTCTGAAGTAAAACATCAGTAGTTCCCCATTCACAATGAGCTTTTTCCTCTTAGAATTTGCTTCAGTTTCCTGACTTTCCTGTGAGCTGCTTACAGTAGAAAACTTGAAGGAAAGAAAAAGAAAGGAGGAAAAGGAAAAGAAAGGATAAACCATGGGTGCTAGCTAGGTCTACAGGGCTGTTTGGAAAAGTGAGACCTGTTTGTGGCGTCTGAAGTGATAGCGTCCCGCCGATGGAGTTCATTTGCCTTTGTGGCTTGATGCTGCCTCGCCACCAGACAGCAGCAGCCATGAGCACGCCCTGCTTTCCCTTGCTGGAGACTCCTTGACCCAAAATCCCAGACGGTCATCCTGCCAGTCAGCCCAGATTTCCTAGGGGAAGAAGACTTGAAGTGTAAACACTAGGAGGCCTCACTGAAGGGAGCTGATTATTCCGTTTAGGAGGCTGCTGTGTCCAGCACTCCAGCCAGCACTAACACCATTGCAGTCATTATCCTGGGTGGGAATGGCCGGTCTGGTCTCCACCCCAGACCCTCATCCTACCCCCTGAACCGCATTTACTCTCAGGAAGGTCATTTCCCTGCAGACAGCACCGTCCTGTTTTAAAACTCTCAGGTTTCTCCCGCCTGTCCTGACCAAGCCTCCCCCCACACACACCTGCTTCACCCCCGACCTACCTCCCCCCACACACCTGCTTCACCCCCTACCTACCTCCCCCAACACACCTGCTTCACCCCGACCTACCTCCCCCCACACACCTGCTTCACCCCAACCTACCTCCCCCCACACACCTGCATCACCCCCTACCTACCTCCCCCCACACACCTACTTCACCCCCGACCTACCTCCCCCCACACACCTGCTTCACCCCCTACCTACCTCCCCCCACACACCTGCTTCACCCCCGACCTACCTCCCCCCACACACCTGCTTCACCCCCTACCTACCTCCCCCCACACACCTACTTCACCCCCGACCTACCTCCCCCCACACACCTGCTTCACCCCTATCTACCTCCACCCACACACCTGCTTCACCCCTATCTACCTCCCCCCACACACCTGCTTCACCCCCTACCTACCTCCCCCCACACACCTGCTTCACCCCCTACCTACCTCCCCCCACACACCTGCTTCACCCCCTACCTACCTCCCCCCACACACCTACTTCACCCCCTACCTACCTCTACCCACACACCTGCTTCACCCCTACCTACCTCCCCCCACACACCTGCTTCACCCCCTACCTACCTCCCCCCACACACCTACTTCACCCCCGACCTACCTCCCCCCCACACACCTGCTTCACCCCCTACCTACCTCTCCCCACATACCTACTTCACCCCCAACCTACCTCCCCCCACACACCTGCTTCACCCCCTACCTACCTCCCCCCACACACCTACTTCACCCCCGACCTACCTCCCCCCCACACACCTGCTTCACCCCCTACCTACCTCTCCCCACATACCTACTTCACCCCCAACCTACCTCCCCCCACACACCTGCTTCACCCCCGACCTACCTCTCCCCACACACCTACTTCACCCCGGACCTACCTCCCCCCACACACCTACTTCACCCCCGACCTACCTCCCCACGCACACCTGCTTCACCCCTAACCTACCTTGCTCTCCCCTCCCATTTTATTTATTGCTGTTCTCAGGGTAGAGCCCAGGACTTCCCAGTGTTAGGTAAGCACTCTACCTCTGAGCTACAACCTTAGCTTCTCTGTTCACTTAACCTGTTAGGATATTAGACTTTATTTCACTTAGTGTGTGTATGTGCGCACACTTGAGAACGCACGGCGGCTCCTTCACAGTGTGTTCATGTGCATTTAGATACCAAAAGACCACCTCAGATTTCCTTACTCAGGCATCGTGTCCACCTTTTTTTCTTTCCCTGTTTTTCCAAGCAGGGTTTTCTCTGTAGCCCTAGCCGTCCTGGAACTCTCTCTGTAGACCAAGCTGGCTTTGAACTCAGAGAACTGCCTGAGATTAAAGGTATGCACCACCACGCTTGGCTCCTACCTTGCCTTTTGAGGCAGAGTCTCTTCCCATTGGCCAGGAGTTGGCCAATAGGCTAGGCTAGCTGGCCAATGAGCCCCGGAGATCTGTATCTCTCCATCTCCCTGGTCCTGGCATCAGAAGGGCACTGTTTGCCATTACACCTGCATATTTTCCCAGTGCACTCTGGGGGTCAAAATCAGGTTGCCATTGTTTACAATGTAAGCACTTTGTCAACTGGGCCATCTCCCTAAAACCATCAGCGGACTTTGAAACACACAGAACTGTTGAGGAAGCAAGGCCTCTTATAGCTACAGCCTTGAGCGTTCATTAACACGTGCAGGAGTGGCAAGAGATGTGTGTGTGTGTGTGTGTGTGTGTGTGTGTGTGTGGCATCGGAGACAGCTGTGTTCTCTGGGCCAGTCCCTAGGCATTAGGGGAGATGAATTTATAAATACAGTGTGTATTTTCAAGAGTTTACCCAACAGACCTCCAGTATAAGCTGTTTGAGATAATGAAAAACAAATTAGCATTTTCCGTATATAAATAGAATACAAATAGAAGAAATAAATCCCTAATACCTGGTCAGGTATGACTTAAACAGATATTGCAGAGGAGAAAAGCTTTCTGGAGTTCCCCTGAAGGTTCCTTGTGAATTGTTGGGTGTTAATACTGTAGCTTAGGTATAGAATTCAATGTATTTCGTGGGCAGATGGGTAGGTTTAAAGTTGCAAGCTAAAAGCAATACCTCATGATACGGTAGCCGGTTGTACGCGATCGAGTCTGAGATGCCACTGACTGTGAGACATAGCAGTGTTTTATATACCGGTAAGAAGGAAAGCAAACCCATGAATCATGCAGCTAAGTCATGGGAAGGCACTGGCTTTCGTATGCATTCAGATACTCAGAGGGATGGACCAGGGCCGGACTTTAGCCATTCTTACGCTATGTGCAGTCCATCCACACATCTCTATGTGCTCCATTTGGTTCTCATCTTCCTCCACTTGGCCTGTAGCAGCGTTTGGCACTTGTGTTTCATTCCCTTGATACACTTTCTTCCCCTACAGACTTCCCCTTCTCCTCCTGTATTTGCTGGCTGTTTCTTCCTGGTCTCCATTGGTTCCTCTTCTCTCTCTCTGACCTCTACATAGTAGAGAATCCTAGGCTTTACCTTTGTGTCTCTTTTTGTACGTGCACACTCTCCCTACCCTTGGAGATTGCAGGCTTTATTTTTTATTATTTTTACCTTTTGTTTGGAGACGGAGTCTCCTTATATAGACCAGGCTGACCTCAAACTCACAGAGATCTACCTGCCTCTGCACCCGAGGTGCTGGGGTTAAAGGTTTGCACCGCCACGACTAGCTGGATCCCAGACTTGAAATGCTACTTACCTGCTCTGAATTCTTGGCTCAGCGCCTGAACTCGGGTTACAAAGCTGCCATCTGCTTGGCGGATTGAGAAGTCTCAGAGGTACAGTGTGTTTAAGATGTTAGCCCAACCCCAAAGTGTGTCTCTGGGGTAGATCAGGACAGTAAGTGATTGAAAAAGAATCTTAAGCTCATGCTTGCTTTCTGTTGCTCACAGGTTCATTGCAGGAGGTCAGTGTGTGTGTGTGTGTGTGTGTGTGTTTGCGTGTGCATGAGCGTGCGCTCGAGCAAGCATGTGTGTGCATGCATGCATGAACATGCACGTGCTGAGAGACTAGCACAGTTAATGGAGGAGTCATTTGCCCCAGGAGCTGGTGTGTTAACTGCTTTCCTGAGAGTATTCCTGTTGTATATAGCTTGTACCTCTCTTTGTAGAAGAACACCATGAACTGACTACATATTTAATAAGTATAAAATTGCAGTGGCATGCTTGAGTCTTTTGAAAAGATGACTTTTGTACCAAGAAAATGCTTACAACCATATGCATCTCTTGGATGCGCCCCTTCTGTGTAAAGTCTTGGTGTGCAGCATGAAGGTCTTAGGCTGCTTCTCTGTTTCTGTGATAAAACCATGACCAAAAGCAGCTTGGAGACGAAAGGATTTATTACACCTTGCGGGTTCCAGCCCATCATGAAGGGAAATCCGAGCAGGATATCCAGTAGGAACCTGGAGGCAGGAACTGACACAGATACCTTAAAGGATCCTGCTTACAGCTCGGTCTCCATGGTTTGCTCAGCTCGCTTTTCTTTTAAACAACCTGGGACCACCTGTTTGCGAACGGTACCGCCCATTCAATCACCGATCAGGAAAATGCCCCCACAGGTTTGCCCAGTGGTCAATCTGATGGAAGTACTTCCTACTGAGGATTCCATCTGTCTCTGGTTTGTGCTGTGTCTGTCATGTACTGACAGCCAGCTTTCGTTTCTCCTGACTCATCTCTTCTGCCTTTCATACCTCTCTTCAGAGGAAGGTTTCCGCGTAGGTTCTTCCTGGTGGCAGTCATTCCAGATGTTTATCTCCAAGGACAAAAGAGTTTTAACTCTTCTTCTGTTGGGAAAGGTCAGTTCAGGTGCTTATGAAAACAGAAAGAACCCTTTTCCCCGCCTCACATTGAAGTTGACAGTAAGCTTCTAAAGAGTGGTACTTCTTAAGATGGTCACCCCGTGTTCTAGTTTGCTCTACATTGTGACTAAAAAGTAACTCATGAAGAAAAGCAGTCATTTCATTTTGCAGCTTACAATCTATCATCAAAGGAAGAAAGGAAGTCAGATCATGAAATCAAGGCAGGAACTGAAGCAGAAGCCATGGCAGATGTTGCTTGATGGTTTGCTCAACCCGCCTTCTTATTCCTCCTAGGACCACCTGCTCAGGTGTGGTTCCCTCCCCCCCACATCAGTAATTAATCAAGAAAATGCTTCCCCCCACACAGACTTGCCTACAGGCTAACTTGATAGAGCCAATTCCTGACTTAAGATTTCCTCTTCCCAGACATGTCTAGTTTTTTTTGGCAAGTTGACAAAGACTCTCAGCGTACCCAGATAATATCTAATCCTGGGCTTTAGCGTGTTCTGGAGAATGCCATTTCTTCCATGATAACCATTTAGCACTTCGTGCCTTTATTCTTAGATTTTCTTCCTGTGGACTGGGTCAGTCTCACCACACTCGGAAGAGCCCTGCGAATCCTGCCATGACTCCCTGCATGTGGTAGGGGCATGGCAGACAGTGGCGCTTCTTCCGCTTACCTTTCTGTGGGTGAGTTTGGACGTGAATCCCCTCCGGACATGTGCTAGTGAGATTCATGAAGCACAAACAGCAGAAATCTATTGTTTGCTTGTCACTCGGTGCTGAACACCAAGGTGCTGAAATGGGCATTGTTCTTATCCTTCTTACCTAACCAAAGGTGGATACTGACATTGTTGAGGTTTTTTCGTTCATGACATGGTGTTGGAGTTTCAAACCTTACCTTGTGACTGTCATTTCGTGATCTTCCCAGAATTTTTTCTCTGGTGTCCGAAGACACCTACCTTCCAAGACAGCTCCTGGAAGATGCGGCTTCTGTCTGCTAGAGTTTGATTCCCTCAAGGACCTTATAAGAAATGTTAACCATGGAGCCAGGCACGGTGGTTTATGCTTATAATTCCAGCACCTGAGAGACAGAGGCCGGAGTATAACTGCTAGCTTGAGTTACCTTAGTCTAGACAGAGAGTCCAAGCCAGTCAGGGCAACAAGACTCCATCTCCTTGAGGTGGGAGAATGTCAGTCAGTCTCCAGAACCCCAGAACCTAGCACAATAGGAGAATGCAATGTGGGGTTCCAGTGACTCTGTGGCAGCCCTTTATTTAGTGGTTGAGGGTCTTGTTACTTTTCAGTGTAAGTAAAAGGAGAGGGTAGGACTTTCATGAAACTGAACAAAGCAGGTCAGTCAATACGCAGTGACCGTCTCTGTTTTCAGCATCAGGAACTTCGCTTGGACAGAGGCGAGCCCAGAAATGACCTCTGCGTATGATATTTGACAGTCTCACTACCAGCTAAATCACTGTAGCCCGGGGCCGTATTCACCTCGCCGCCTATTTCTGTAGATCACTTTGTGCTAGTCCCCTGGTGCACTCATTTTTACCGTGAGTGACTGCTTTCTTACTACAATAGTGTTGAGGAGTCATGTGACAGAGACTGTCGAGTTCTCAAAGCCTCAGATACTCACTTTTGCTGGTACAGAGTTTGTAGAACCCCCCCCCCGCCCCCCGTCGTGATTAAGGTTTAATTCTGAAGAAAAGAAATAATCTTTCTAGCCTAAGAGCGAACTATCCTGACATTAGCATGGTAAGTGCAAGTAGTCCAGGAAGAAGCATCTATATACCATGGCCAGCCTGGAGTGTGCTCAGACCAACACCAGATGGCTATGCTCGATGATGAAGAGTTACAAGAACTGATCACATTTCTCTACTGTGTCACACTCCCAGTGAATGACAACTCTTAATCGGCTGAGTGGCCTTGTGGTGTTTCCAACCTCGATACATGAGATTCCTTGCTAATAATATGAAATGATTTCAATACGTGTATCTAATGTTATAAATGCAGTGGTCTTTTAGTATTGCCTCAATCAGGTTTTTCTATTGCTGTGAAAAAAGGTCACGGCCCAAAGCAACTTAAGAAGGAAAGGGTTTATTCACCTTACAACTCTCGGGTCATGCTCTATCAATAAGAGAAATCAGGGCAGGATCTCAAGCAGGACAGAAACCTGGTGGCCGGAACTGAAGCAGAGCCACAGAGGAATGTTCTTGCTCAGTGTTGCTACTGTCCACAGTGAGTTGGGCCCTTCCTCATCAATCACCCATTAGGAAAACGTCCCACGGGTTTGCCCATAGGCCAGTCCGGTAGAGGCATTTGCTAAGTCGAAGTTCCGTCTTCCCAAATGATTCTAGCTTGTGTCACGGGAACATAAAAGTAGCCGGCACAGGTGTTCATCCTCACACATATATGTCACATTACAGTGGTCTCTTGGTCTCCACGAACACACGCGTGTCTGGTATACTGTGATCTTGCGGTACCCATACATGTATATTGGCACATACATCTGTCTTTTGACCTCCTTTGGAGACTGGTCTCAGCTGTGTACGTGATACATACTGTGATCTCTTGGTATCCATGGCAGAGTGCTCTGAGGACCTGTTTATGCGTGCCAAAGTCTAGTGATACTGAACTCCCTTATGTAGGATGACATAGTACTTGCTTATGATCTGTACACACCCTCTGGGGTATCTTAAATCCTCTCTGGATTACGTGTAATGCACCATACAGAGTGAATTCGTTGTAGAGAGTTTTTCTACGGTATTATGTGGAGTACTTATCATCAAAACTGCTTGTACATGTCCAACACAATGCAAATTTCAGGAAAACACGTTTGAGATGGGTGTGGTGGGGCACACCTATAATCCTTGAGGTAGACACAGGGTAATCATGAGTTTACGGTGATCTTCAATCTTTTTTTTTTTTAAAGATTATTTTATTTTTGAGATTTGTGTGTCGCAGTTGCTCAAGGAGACCAGAAGAGGATGTAAGAGCTCTCGGAGCTACAGTCAGAGGTGGTTGTGAGCTACGTGAGATGGTGCTGAGAACCAAACCCCTGTTCTCGGCAAGAGCAGTGTGTCCTTGTAATGGCTGAGTCACCTCTCTGGCTCCTCAGCCTCGGTCTCACAGAGAGTTTGAGACCAGCTTGGGCCACACGAGGCCCTTTCTCAACGAAGCAAGACAAAAAAGCAAAGAAACCGAAAGAATGAAGCAAGGGCCCATTTATTTGTTTACTTCTCATCTACGGCTGTTTAAACTCACAGATACAGAGCTCATTTATGTAAAGGCTGACTGTAGGTAGTTGATGCTTCTATGCTGGGAGTACATTTTGAAAAGGAATAATCAGATAGAGTAATCAGGAAATGGGAATCCATAACTGCCTTTGAAGTCTTTGTAAGGGCATTCCCTCATCCTTCGTTCCTGTTTGGTTTATCATTCAAATGTTTCCCCTGTAATTGTATGGCTCCTCTTCACCTCATGGTTTTTTCCTCCATATGTCTGTACATGCGGTGCGCTTACAGTCCCTCTGAGTGTGCCCTTGTCTGTGTATGACTCTGAAGGCCCAAAGCTGATGTGAAGAGTCTTCTCCTATCATCCTTCCACCTTACCCGCTGGGGAGGGTCTCTCAGTTGAACCCAGAACTCTTCGATTCACCTAGTCTGGCTGCCAGCTTGCTCCAGGGATTGGCCCTCTCTGCCTTCTAAGAGGTGGAATCACAGGCAGTGCTTTCTTTTTTTTTTTAAGAAAAACCTGCTCAAAGTCTGACAGCTTAATGTTCCCTTGATATTGATTCACTTTCTTGTTAATAAACGCCTCTGCCTTCAGATTTCAGAGAGTGATCTGCTCAAGAAGCAGCCTGACACGGTAGCTGCTCCTTAGACACTGTCTTGTGTCTAAGCCTTTCTTATCCCTGGTGGTGATGGGGTGGGGGACCAGGGACTAGTGCTGACTGCTTTTCTCCCTGGGGTTTTGTGATAATATGTTGGAAGGCTACTGTCTCCTGGGGGACCCTATCTTTGAATTACCAACTCCAGAATGGGAGATGACAGCGGCAGAGAGCACTGCTGGCTCAGGTGAGTTTTTGGCACTGATGCCACAAAAATGTCTCACCAGAGAAGAGGGCAAGACCGAACTCAACCTGGAGGTTTTAACTTTAGCTCGAAGTTCCTTTGAGTTGAAGGGAAATCTGATTGTACCCATTTTCTTGTGCATTTCTTTTTTCTTCCCCCCCCCCCATCTCCTTTCTCTTTATTTTTGTGGCTTTAAGGAAAACTAAAAAATACTGTGTGTTGGATGAGGGACAGTTCTTCAGGCTCTGTATTGGCTCTATCAAGGGTGTGTATTTCCTTGTGAAATGCATTGAACCTTAAATGTCCAGGTTCAGCATATCCTAGAACATTTAAAATCATCTCCAAAATAAATTAACTCCACAGAAAACGTCGATCAGCTCATCCCCAGGGACGACAGTGAGCCTCTCCATTGTGAGACGAGGAAATGGACGTGGCAGGTAGTGGTTTGCCCAAAGCCACACTGTCATGGGCATCGTGAGATGGAAGCAATGGTCCCACTTATAAGCAAAAGCACCTGTGTTTTCATGTAAGACACTGTGGGCCTTAGTCAAATTGACCTAAATTAAGATTCAGGGACTAACAAGCCTTTTGGTGTTTGGAAGAGTCTACCACATTAACCACAAAGCACTGGCTTGTTTCTTCAAGTTACCTACAGAGGTTTTAAATAGGCCTTGGGTTTTTGTTTTTCTTTTTTTCCCTTTTAGAGGACATTTGTTTGCTGGAGATCAAAAGCTGTACATTTGGCTAAACATTGCTGGGAAAACTAATAAACTGCCCGAAGCTCACCACGAGGAGGACAGAAGTGTCTGCATTTATAGCAGTCCTTTTTTTTTTCCTTTTTTTAGTTTTTTCTTTTCGTTTTTTCATAGGATTCTAGTTTTTAGTTGATGAGAAAGGAGCCTTCTATTAGAAGCTTAAAGACAAAACAAAAAACAAACAAAAAAAAAAACCCAAACAAAACCGTTTTCAGGGGTTGACCCAGCCTGTATGTATACAAGGTCTCCCAACACATCTACTTCTATAGGACTGAGTGGCAGGGTGTTGAGGAACCTCCAAGTCATCCACTCTCAGAGAGGTTTCTGTAGTTATTATTATTCTTAGCCAGAATTTGCTAGCTCATTTCATAAATATTTTCATCGAAAACTGGATTTTAAAAAAGTTTTCTTAGCTGGGCAGTGGTGGCGCACTCCTTTAACCCCAGCGCTGGGAGGCAGAGTCCGAGGCAGAGGCAGACGGATCTCTGAGTTCGAGGCCAGCCTGGTCTACAGAGTGACTTCCAGGACAGCCAGAGTTAAAACAGAGAAACTCTTTCTCAGAAAAAAAAAAAAAAAATTTTTTTTAAATTTTCTTTTCTTCTTCCCTAAACTTCACTTGGAAACTTGACCTCATTTAAAAAGAAATAAGTAATTAAGAGCTATTTTTAAGACGTCACTACCACTAAGAGTTCTGGTGTGGGGGATGGCTCATACTCCTAAGGACATAAAACACGGTCATAAATCCAAGCAAAACCAACTCACAGTTGCAGAGAGAAGATGCAGGAGACCCAAACACCCTCGCCTGACTAACGGTTCTGCCAGGTGCTTATCTAAGTTTGTGGATCCTGAGATTTGATTTCACCCTAGATCCATCCGATTCAGGGACCAACACACACGTTCGTAGAGTTGACAAGTGCTGGTAGAGTAACAGCCATAGAATAATCCTCTACTTACCCACAGTTGCATTCTGTTCAGAGAAGCATCATAAAGTTTCCTAGCATCCGGTTCGTTCTGCCCAGAAGCCATCACTCCTCTGCCCAGTGTGTTCACACTGTACATGTCATCTATTCGCTAGTCACGTAGTGGTGGTCTCGGAGTGCTGGAGTAACAAGACCAAGCTGTTCAAATAAGTCAAAAGAAGCCACGAAGTACTTCTTTTAATGGAAAAGATAAAGAAAAGAAAAAATCCTATACCCCAGCCTCTGCCTCTGGATCACTGGAATTGCAGGAATGCGTGGTCACATCCTGTTGAGTTAGATGTTCTTAAGAAGGATCGTCTTGGGCTGGAGTAGTTGAGTCCCTTGACACAGTAACGAACGCTCTGTCTGTTCAATTGTGAAGAAAACATGCTAGTTTTGTCTTATACCTCCAATTGGAAGGTACGGACCACAGTATCTAAGTGCCAGTTAAAATGGGAAAGACATCCGATTACAAGGTTGGACAACTGTCTGTGTTTTTAAGCATCTGTGGGGAGTCTTGGATTATATCCTGTGGGCTGTATTCACTCGGGGGGACTAGTGGATATTAAATAATGGGTCAGGGTACAGATATCTAGTTGAATAACCAGGCTTGGTTATTTGCTCGAAAACATTTTCTCTGTCTCAGAAGGAAGCACGTATTTACACATTTAATGGTGCTTGCTTCTGTGGAAGTTCTTATGTCCAACCTAGTAAGTGGGCTCAACTCCTAACTTTTCTGATGTTTTTTTCCTCTCTTCTTCTAAATGTGCAGTTGATACGCTAATGTCTTAAGAAGCTATCCCGTGAGCTAAATGCTGTAACATAGAACCTGGAAGACAGTAACTTGTTCATATTATATGCTGTCATTCGGGTCATTATCTGCCTTGTAACTGCACAAGTCAACATAGAAGACTGACTAATAGAGCAAAAAATTGCTCATTGACCACAGATTCATTTGAGGAGATAGATGACCTTCTTTCCTTTTTTTTTTTCCGAGACAGGGTCTCACCGTGAATCCTAGGCTGTCTTCAAACTGATCCTTCTGCCTCTAGCTGCCAAGACCAGGGAGTACAGACGCGCACTGCTATGTCCCACTAAGTTAGATGTTCTTTTAAAAAAGTTACTTTATTTTATTTTTGGATTCTCCTCCTTGCCCCACTCTGTTGGGAGCTCGTGGATGCAGTGTCCTCAGAGGACAGAAGAAGTGGAAAGATCCCCTGCAGCTGGAGTTACAAGTGGTTGTGAGCTACCGGAAGTGGGTGCTGGTTCTTGGGTCCTCTGAAAGAGCAGTATGAACTCTTACCTGCTGAACCAACTCTCCAGCTTCCTATTTAGACGTCCTTAAAGAATGGACTCCATTGTGCCCTAGCATCTGCATGTTATTTAGCCAAGGCTGTATAAAGTCTGCTAAAGTCTTCCTTTGTAAAGTTTTTCTAAATACTTTTCTAAATTTCATGAAATTATTATTTTATGTGTGCGTGGTGGTGGTGGGGTCTGATTTATTTTATCGCACTTTATTGGCAGTAATAAAGGAATCATTGGTTTGGCTTTTAAAAGCAGCTCGTGGGGGACGATTTGTTGCATCTCTAAGATCAACACTTCTTTTGGTGTACATTTAGGTGGCTAACCTGTTTTTAAAAGGCTCGTGTTATTTATTTACTCATTCTCTGCCCCGCCCCCCCACCCCCCCGTGTGTGTGTGTGTGTGTGTGTGTGTGTGTGTGTGTGTGTGTGTGTGCGCGCGCGCGCGCCCCGCGCCTGGGGGTGCTGGGAATCTAATCCAGCACCTCGTGCATGCTAGGCTAGAGCTCTGCCACCTATCCCTTATCTCTCCTCCACAAAGTAAAGTTTACGATGGTGTCTAACTGTCCCTATGGTGGGCTGTGTATGCCAAGTAATTATGGAAGATGATTAATTTTTCTGACACAGTGCAACAGGAAATCCTCCTTCTAAGACATGCTTCCGTTTACTTTTATTTTATGTATCCCTGGCATAGGTATTGACATCTTGAAGCTTGTAGCAGCCCAGGTGGGAAGCCAGTGGAAAGACATCTATCAGTTTCTTTGCAACGCCAGTGAGCGGGAGGTGGCTGCCTTCTCCAATGGATACACCGCGGACCACGAACGGGCTTATGCAGCCCTGCAGCACTGGACCATCCGTGGCCCCGAGGCCAGCCTCGCCCAGCTAATCAGCGCCCTGCGCCAGCACCGACGCAATGACGTTGTGGAGAAGATTCGTGGGCTGATGGAAGATACTACACAGGTAATACGAGCCTTGCATGGTTGTATGCTTGGCCACTAATCTGTTTGCCTTTGAACCTCACACTTCATCAGGTATTTTTGAAGGGAAAACAACTGATATTAAGTAGTTGGGTAGGTGCAAACGCACCCACCCAGACACATACACACACACTCAAGCACACCTACTGTTAGGTCAGAAATCTTCAATGGCTGTGTTTTGCAGTCATTGTTGGACTTCTAATGTTGTTTGATGCTTGGAACCCCACTGGACACCTGTCAATCAGAATCTCTATGGGAGGACATTGTGAACCATCTGTTTAAAGCTTTCCAAGTAACTCTAGTGTGTGGAGTTGAGAATCCCTGTCTTTTGGGAGTAGGTTCTAAAAATCAGGCTATGCAGCCAGGAACTGTTCTTTGTTAAAACCAATTTAAGACCTCATTTTACATTGCATGTTTTGAACAAAACCAAACAGGGAAGTCTTCCTCTCCATAGGTGTGTGCACAATCTTGCGTGTTATCTGGCTTATCCAGGGGGGCCCTCCTTGTGTGCTCTCACTTCCCGAAGCTTCGGGAGGTACCAACCACAACTGGTAGCAGGACTGACCCTCCTTGGTTATTCGACTGTGTTTCTCAGGTGGGAAAATCAGGCAGTCCAAGGAGTGTGCGTTATTGGTGTCAGCGAGCGCTAGTTTTGGAGCCAAACAATGGCAGATCCAAAATCCTGGCTCTGATATGTGTAAGATGAGTGATCAGACATAAGTTACATCTTGTTTTTCTGACTGACACTGAGCATGTTTGCAAGCCTTCTTTACAGGCATTAATAACAACAGCATGAATGTGAAGTATAAGATGCCCGAGTTACCGATGTTGTCCTACCTAGCGTGGTAATAATTACTATCATCATGTAACTCATTTCACTCAGCCATTCTTTATTTGATAGTTCTCTGAAAAGCACGAATTAAGTAGAAAATTTGGTACCGGATCATGTTTCAAATAGACTTGGATTAAAGTTTCAGGATGTATCCTGCTATTGAGACTTGATGAAACCCAAGTGAGGTTAAAGGCCATTCTGCATGTGTGATGCATTTTTGAGGGTCAAATCGATTATTCAGAGGAGCTGGGTGGGGATTAATTCACCACTTCAACTCAATTCATGACCATTCTGCACCAAATTTTGTGTAACAAGGGAGTTGGGGTTAGGTATCTTGTATCTTTTTACATTAGCACTGTAATGCTTCTTCGTTAGTAATGTAAACATTGATCAGGTGAGTTTTATCTTTAATCGTGATGTTGGGATAAGAATGTGTACGTATTGGCTGACTTGGAAAGTGGACTTCAAAGTTCTTAGTGCATTTTTAACCTCTTTGAAATTACAGGTGGAAATAAAAAGCCAGATATAAGCATTAAAAGGCACACACCAATGTGTTGCAAGTTTTTAAGAGTTTTTTTAAAAAATGTGTTTGTGTGTTTTATTTGCATATATATGTGTGTGTACCATGTGAGGCCAGAAGACAGTGTAGGATTCCCTGGAACTGGAGGGACAAATGGTTGTGAGCCTCTATGTGGGTGCTGGGAGCCAAACCCAGGTCCTCTGCAGGAGTGGCTGGTGCTGTTTACCACTGAGCCATCTCTAAAGACTTTGTATTGTGAATTTTTAAGAGACATTTTTAAGAAGTATCACACACAGCTACAGCTATGCTTTTAAGTATCTGGGTTTGGAAAAGCAAGAGAAGTATTTATTCCCCGTTTAAATAAAATACTTGTGGTTGAAATAGAGGGTGTGTAGACGCAGGGTATAATGTTTTCATGAATGTTGGCTTTAAGGGGCAGAACTGGTCAGACAACAGTAGACTGAAGATGGGTTCAGATAGTTAGGGATAAACTGCCAGACCTTCTCGACAGCACGTAGGAGAAAGAATGCAAGTTAGGCCACATTAGAATTTGGTTATCACAAATCTGTGACGATCCCAAAAAGACAAGAGGTGACTGTGGCTGGGTCTGGTGGCGCAGGCCTTTACTTCACCCAGCTCTCAGGAGGCAGAGGCAGATGGAGCTCTGTGAGATCGAAGCCAGCCTGGTCTACATAGTGAGTTCCAGGACAGCCAAGTGAGGCTGTTCAAAACAAAAAGCCCAACCAACCAAACTAACTAATAAATAGGAAGTGACTGGGTGTCCAGTAGAATGACTGATAACCTAAAAGGCATAAGAAATTTATAAGAATGAAATATTCTTCCTTATGTTGACTTTCCATGCACTTCTTTCCTATCTTTCATCCCCTCTGTACTAAGAAAAAAATTCTAACTACACTTTTTTTTTTTTTTTAATTTGTATTTTGAGAGACCATTGTATGCAAGCATCCTGTAGCTCCCGGGTTGATTTTTCTGGATCTGGGGTATTACCATGTATGCTGAGAGGGCAGTACTGATCTTCTTATTGACTGCATGTTTTAATAATGTGCATCATTGTATTGCAACGCTCTGGGTCCGGTTCTTAGTCTAATTTTAGGAGTCAGGGAGCCACATTCCTGGCTGCCAGCTCTTAACTGCACAGTATGGAACAGTCGCCATCCATAGTTTCTCAGATTTATCAAGTTAAGCAAGAGACCCAGAAAGCAGGGCGGGGCGTATAAGTAAGGCTCACTCTTCACATTTTCTGGCGGAATTGCAGTATAACTGGGGATTCAGGACTTTGCCCCAGGAGTTAATGGACTCTTAACGTGTAAAAATGACTCATTTTTAATGGTTAATGTTTCTTCCTGTCCATGAGGCTGAGAACACCTACATTGCACTGCTATTCAAAGGATTGGTGCTAGTGTGGCTTTTAGTTACCTCTGTCCAGAACACCTGGTCTGGTATTAACCATGGTGGCCATTATTAAGTCTGTCCTCAGGCAGGCTCTTTCTTCATCTGAGACGTGAAACGCATTTTGCAGACGCTCTCTCTTTTTTTTTTACTGTCAGTGTCTAAACTGAACCCAGGTCCTCCGGAATCACATCCTTTCTTCCAGGCATGTGCATTTGGGAGAAGTAGGTAACCGGTGGGATAATATGATAGCGGGAGGTGAATGAGATTTTGACAAATCCGTTTAATTTTTTTTTTTTTTTTGTAAATGTTTTGAATAAGTGTGTGCGCATGCGCACACCCAAGAAACCAAAACTACAGGAAGTTCCGGGAATTGAACTCCAGTCCTCCGAAAGAGCAGCAAATGCTTTAATCCACGGAGCCATCCCTCCAGCACCTCTCCGGTAAACAAAGCTATTTAAAAAACAACCCAAAACTTAGCACGCTTGCATTGGAAATCACGTGACAGAGTGGGTGCGGTCGAGGGAGAGAGGGAGCGTAGAGTCAAATAGGAGTTGCTTACACAGAGCTAGTGGACAGTGAGCCCGAGAGGTTGGAGGAGTGACTGGTTGTCCTCAGAAACAGTCATTAAGACTCCAGTCAGAGCCGGGTGGTGGTGGCGCACGCCTTTAATCCCAGCACATGGGGCCTGGGGGATGGGGGGCAGAGGCAGGTGGATCTCTGTGAGTTCGAGGCCAGCCTGGTCTACAGAGTGAGATCAGGACAGCCAGAGTTACAACAGGGAAACCCTGTCTCAAAAAACCAAACACACAAACACACACACAAACCAGAAAGACTCTAGTCAGACCAGGAGTGAGGAGTGCCAGATGAAGTCCTGAGGCTGTGACTCTGTGGACCCCGGATAAGAAGCCAGCCGCTGTGCTCCTCTGCCTCAGTTTCTTTGAGACAAAAACATGATGCTTGTGGGTCGTTTGGGGGATGAATGCGGCAGCAATCCACGTACGGTTTATTTCTTTTCAGACGTAATGACTTCCCGGCATGTTCCTAACCAGCTCTAACTGCCACACATAATGGACCTTTTAAATCCTGCAGGCTGGGGTCACATAGTTTTGGGCGGGGAGGCTCACGGGGTTTCGAGGCTGCTGCAAGTGGATGGTCTGTCAAGGCAGAGAGTTGCCTGGGTTCAGTGCCCCAGAACTAGAAAATCCAGCTAACTGTAAATATTTACTCCTTCCTGCTGGAGCAGAGCGAGCCAGTCACTGCTAGGCTGCCTGGAATGTTTTCCCTCTCAGGGAAACAAAGGTGTGTGTGAAGATAATACTTTCTCCCTTCTTGACATCCAGCTGACTGAATTTTTAGGTTTTCTTTTTAATGTATTCTTTCTTCTTTACCCTACTTTTATTTTTGACCCTTTGTGAATGCGGACAGTCTTAGTGAGTGCGATAACTTGTTTTCTCTTGCTTTCTTTTCGGTGGGATATGGGGGTAGAGAAGGGACTCCGTTCTTTCTCTGTCCTGGGTGAAGTCTGTGCATTTGCCTGGGAAGTCAAGGCCACACTCTTGATCTCTTTAAAGTAGTTATCAGAATTGACTGACTTGTCAGGTTCTGGGATATACAAAGCAAGGTGTCAGAGTTATGGCTAGTGGCTGGGTTCTGGAACAATCTGATAATCTGATTTGGGTGTCAACACCTTTTTATTATTTCATTTTGATTTAAAAAACAAAAACAAAAACAAAAACCTGGGTCTCACCATGTAACTCTGGCTGTCCTAGAATGGGCAGAGGCAGGGACAACAACAGGGGCAGGGGCAGGGGCAGATCTCTGAGCTTGAGCCAGCCTGGTCTACATATTGAATCCCAGGATACTAGTGCTTTATAGGGAGACCCAGTCTTAAAACAACAATAATAATTTAGCTTTTTAAATTAAAGGGCTAGAGAGATGTCTCGGCAATTAATAGTCCCTGCTGCTCCTGTAGAGGATCCAGGTTCAGTTCCCAGTGTCTGCTGTCTCTAACTCCTGTTTTAGAGGGTCTGATGCCTTGTTTTGGCATCTGTTGGCACCACGCACACACGTGGTACACATACATACATGAAGGTGAACGTTCATACACAGAAAATAAAAGTGAATAAATATAACAGTTAAGTGTGGCAGAACATGCCTGAGATCCTTAGGAGGCGGAGGCGGAGGCGGAGGGTGGCAGATTCGAGGGTTGTCTAGGCTAAGACAGCAAGATTCTGTAGAAGGGCAAGGGAGGAAGGACTGTGGTTTTAACTTAAAGCATGCCCTCTTCTGCTTGCTGTGAGCGGTGCTAGCGCAGGGCAGTTGAGCCTGGAAGTGTCACTGTCTCCTCTTTGCCTAGTGAGGTCCGGTCCGTGAGACTACAGTGTGACTTGACAGCTGTGGAACTCCGGCTGATTTTGCTGTATTTCGCTCGAATAATTCCTTGTTCTTAGAGAATTTTCAGGCTTGGTAGAATGGCACAGGAGACCCACCCCTCCTGTGATCAGAGTGCTTAGCTGTGCTTATGCACACCCCCCTCCCCTTTCCCTTCCAACCTCCCTAGCAGCAGGGAGAATCACAAGTGCTAGGGAAGAACTGGGCTTCCCTTTGGTGAGGAAGGAGACTGCTCTGTGGCTGCCGAGGGGATCACCGCTCCTGACTTTTTGCTGCCGAGCTGCAGGAAGCAGCTGTCCTTATCTATGGGTCGGACCAGGACTAGCTATTTTCAGAAATGTAGTGGCAAACGCCAGCTGTACATTGCCTTGTTAGTGGTTCAGATGAGGGTTTTTGTTGTTGTTGTTCTTAATAGAAAATAGAACTTATTGTCCGCAGGCCTAAGGACCTGAGACCTAAATTGTTAGCCAGACTTGCACAGATTTAGCCCCCACTCTTTGCTGTGTCACCACAGCCTAGAGGGTCATTTAAGGACATGATACTTAATCACAGGGCGTGACTGTGGACTCTGGGGAACTTCCAGGGTAGCGAGAGGACGGTGCGGAGGAATTGCTGACGTTCAGGCTCAGGTGTGGGCTCAGGTATGTTTCATGTTGCTAGCTGTGGGCACAAAGGAGCCATGTATGTGAATAAGCTTTTAGATTTTTAATGTCATTTCAGGCTGATTTTACTTCTTACCACTTCTCAAAATCTCAGCTGAGCATGGTGGCTCACACCTGAAGTCCCAGTATAAGAGGCTGAGACAGGAGGATTGCCAAGAGCTTGAGGCCAGCATGGGCTGCGTAGTTCAGCCAGGCTACACAGTAAGAGCCTGTCAAACAAACAAAACAGGAACCAACAATGCTCTATAAAGTTTCGTACACTTATTCACACTGCTGCTGTGATACACTAGCTGCTTGCTTAGTACTCAGTGAAGAAGGGTCCTGTCTATCAGGATGGGAGCAAATGTGCAAGGATTCAAAAGTAGGCGTCGTGGTTCCTAACTATTACTGGGTTGATTATTGGATACATTAGTGTGTGCCACTCAAAACAAAATAAAAACACCACCAATTGTAGTTGAGAGATACAGTCCTGCTTCTAGAGGTTATAATGGGAAAAACGTGCACCGCAGAATTAGCAAAATATGGACATTGAATTTGCTGTATGTTATAGGTCGTGAGGGAGAAACCCAGAGAAATAGAATCTTCCTTTTAAAACACAGCTCCCTGCCCTTGAGTGTGTGTTGTATGTACTTTGTACTTGGTGAGGTTTGTGCAAGTACAGGTGTGTGTACTTGTACCTTCATAGAGAGGCCAGAGGTTGCAGTCAGTGACTTTCCCCGGTCACTCTCCCACCTTTATTATTTGAGACAGAGTTTCTCACTGAACCTGAAGCTCATGGATTCAGCTAGGCTGCCTGGCCAATTTGCTTCAGGGATCTGATTTGTCACCTCCTAGGAGACACCCGTGGCTTTCCTTATGGGACTCCTGTGTGGTCCAAACTCAAGTCTTCCTGCTTACATTTTGCTGACTGAGCCCTTTAGCCCAGAAATAGAGTCTTAATACACTATAAGCCTAACTAACACATACCTGTATGCACACACACACACGCACACACACACACTCTTTGTTATTACTACTATTATTTTATTTTTGTTATTGCTTTGAGGGATAGGATGGCTTCACACAGACAATTTGTTTAGTAAACATTAATCCAGTGACCCTTATGTGTTGAGCTCTGGCACAGAGACACACCCTAGAGGCTAGCAAAGGTTAAACCAGAGGGTTATCCCTCGAGTGCTGTCCTGTTTGTAAAAAGGACAGGTATGTGGGTACATTTATAAAACATATTCTGTGAAATTGTTATGGAGAGATTGAAATAGATTTTTAAAAATCTTCCTTTCTTCCCCCCCCCCCCCCCCCCCCCCTCCCCGGAGACAGTGACTCAATATTCCAACAATTCCAACAAGGTTAAGTCTATTATTGATGACATTTTCCATCCCTTTAATCCACATCTTTACTGGCTTTCTCTAAAAGCACATGGGGAGGAAATTAGAATCAATACTAGGGGGGTGAGGGTGGGAGTGGGAAATGCATATTTTCTCCATCCATTATCAGGACTGGGGAATACATTTTGTTTTACTGAAGCCTAAACACATACGGAGATAAGCTGATGGCTTCCAGCTTGGCCAGACATCTCCACCTTGTGTTTTGAGACTGTCCCTTGGTCTGTTATAACCCTGAGTCACTAGCTAGTCCATGAGAGAATCTCGTCCT
>JAMJFZ010003581.1:4222500-4265000 GCA_026225945.1 Cricetomys ansorgei | reverse complement strand
GACACAGTAACTTTGGTAAGTCTTAGTTGAATGAACCAACTGGGGATAACTTGGCAAGGAGAGAGAAAGGGGTTTGGTTGTATGTGCTTGTGTGTGGGCGGGGGTTGAGGGTTAAGAGAATGAAATAGCAATATTAGAACAAGCAGTATGTCATACAGTTTGGATGCAAGCTACATAGGTTAAGTCACCTATGCTTTTTAGTTTAGAAATAAACAAGGAATCGGGTCTGATGGGGGAAGTGATTTTTCTAAGACCACACAGCTTGTTAATGGGACATCTCCTTTTTCCCTTGAAGTGATTTTCTGGGACTTTTGAGGCTTTTTAAATTATATTTAATTTCTTGAGCATTTAAATGTGAGGAATAGGAATAGAGAAGTGCCCAGGGAGGTTAGAACAGCTACCTATGGCTTCCCTGTAGAGGACATTCAGCACCACTGCCAGTTAGTGGGGAGGAAGAAGAGTAGACAACTTGAATTCTTGCTTGATTTCAATGGCACCCTTGTCATGAGTAAGGTTTGGAAGGGTTTTCCCCCAGTGTTCATGGCTCACCATCCCCAGATGCTGAGGAGCACTGCACCGTCCGAGTTTGCCTTCCCTAGAAGGGACAGCTAGGGGAGGGGTTTTCTAGCTTCATAATGGCAGCGGAGGTTTGCAGTCGAGTTGAATACCCAGAGTGGACGCTTCTCCTTGGAATTGGGGGGTGGGGGGTTGACAATGAGTTTTTTCAAATGGGACAAGAAGATGGTCACCATGTTCCTGTGACTTAAATGCGCTGTCACAGTCCTCAGAGCCCAGAGATGCTCAGGCACCCAGACTTTGTTTATCAAATCGTTTGGATGACTCTGTCTTCCACGTTCCTGGCATTCTGAAAGGAAACTACAGAGGCCATGGGGCTATAGGACTGACTCAACTGTAGGGAAGGGTGTCTGTTTATCTCCTCTCCCTTCCACTTTGGATTGATCAGCATCTGGACGTACTAAGATTACCTGCATGGAGACTAATCAGCGGGGACTAGGGACTCCTTGGGTCAAACAAAACCGCATGTTCCGGAAGTGTACTCAATAGAACTGCTCTGGTTTGGGCTGTCTAGGGAGCCTTTCTTCCCTTTGCGCTGTTCTTCTCTTTTCTGTTTGTCTCTGGCTCTCCCTTCTTTCTCTGATTCTCTCATGATTATCTTGTCTCATAGCTTTAAAGCAAAAGGAGCCACAGTTTCCTAGTTTTTCTGGAGGCGCAACATTTCCTTTCTGACCAAGTTTTCCCAGAGTTCTTCCTTCCAGGTCTCAGAGCGCTCCTCTCTTCAGTAAGCTGGGGGTGTTGGAGCAGTTTGGGTCCATGAACACTTCATGGGAATCCAGAGGTACTGGGGCTGCAGAGACTTGCAGCCAGCGGTCCTGTTTTTCAACCCAATATAAACAAATATAAGTTGCCACCGCCACAATAGCTTCAAATTAGCAGAAGGAAAATACGTTTATCAGTGAGGGTGCTTTCAAAAACAACATGCCTTGTTTTTCTATTATAAAATTAATATGTCCCCCACATAGAATTTGGAGAGCTCAAAGATGCTTAAGGAATAAATTAAGTAACTATTTTGTGATTATTTTTACAAAGTTTGTGCACGGAGCTTTTTAAAGCAGATGGGATTCTCTTCTAAGGAAATCTGACTTTCTTGTTTTGGTATCTTCTCTGGCCGGGGATGTGGTTCAGCTGGCAGAGCGTTAGTCTAATACGCACAAAGCCCTGAGTTTGATTTTCCATCGTCGCCTAATCCAGACTGTACACACAAGAGGCTCAGGAGTTCAAGGTCATTTTTTGGCTGTGTAGTGAGTTAGAAGCCAGCCTAGGATAGATGAGATTGTGTCTAAAAGAATAATACGTATCTTCTCTTTTAAATAATATTGTCATCTTAATATTGATGCTCTTTGTTGCTATAAATTCAAAACACCAAATCATGAACTTTCATAATTAATAGAGTAATTATTTCATTCCACAGAGCCTGATGAGCCAGTTTCCTGGTTAGAGATGTGCCGGGAAACACAACACCTAAAACAGGGTTGAAAATGGCTTTGGGAGCTGTTATAAATATTAAGTAAAAAAAAGAGGAAAGACATTTCTATGAGCTTAAAGGAAAAACTCAAATAACTTTCAAGTAGATTTGGGATGCAACCAGCAGCCCGAAATGAGAGAGTAGGTTTCTAGAAGGATGCTTGTCCCATGGTCTCCGGCTTTAGCCAGACTAATTAGAAAACTCCAGTGGGATGATGCTGGGCACCTGTGTATTCGCCTGGCTCTTGTTAATTACAGGTGCGTCAGCTCAGCACCTTGAACAATTATGCTGGAAGTCTGGCCCTTATTTTCTAACTTCAGGCAAAGTTTCTGGGAAAGGAAAGATTGAAAGTTTTAAATGAGCGCAGGAACTAGGTGGGTGGGCTTCTTTGCTGGCACATGCTTGTGAGTGGGAAGTTTTTTGTTTTCTGTTTTTTAAAGCAAGAACAGTGGACTATATTGATGGGCCATGTCAACCAGTGTAATGTCTCTGAGAACCAGAATGTGGACAAGTGCTCTTTGTTAGTTTGGGGCCGAGGATGTTAGCATGAATGAGTGACTGCGTGTATTTTCAGGGAACAGCACCCTATGCCAGGGTTTGTTGAATTAAAACTCGAAGTATATGCATAACTCTTATCTGGGGATCAGAAGGGCCCTTCTGGGGTTGCATGTTAACTGTTTCTGGAACCCACTCTGGAAGTACAGCCGGCGGTTCATGGGAACATCCTGCTGGAAAGTCGGTGGTGCACAGGAGTCAGTGGCCTTTGCAGATCTTCAATCATTTGCAAAAATGTCTTGGTCATCAAGAGTTGTAAAGGAGGCAGGAGTGTTTGCTTCATGCCTTACATAACTCTTTATTGAAATCCGAGTCAGTGTTCGGTCTGGAGAGCTTGACAGCATCTCACGAGAAAGGTCTGAGCGGATGATGACGGTTCTCAGTGAGGTCATCAACAGCTCTGGGAGAGTGTATGTCATCTCCTGAACCCTGACCAGTATGACTGGCCATCTGCTTCCTGGATATTCATCCATGCTGGGTATATTAACTGCGGCTGATGTTTTTCCTTGCTGCTGTGACCAAACACTTGACAAGAAGTCATGTCAGAGGGTTTATATTAACTTACAGTTCGAGGGGATACAGTCCAGGCATGGCGGCAAGAGTTTGAGACAGCTGGTCACTCTGCTTCTATAGTCAGGAAACGGAAAGAAATGGATACTAGCTCTCAGCTCACTTCTTCCTTTTAAAATGTTTATTTTATTTTAATTTATGTTTATGTGTGTATATGTATATAACACATGTGTGGGGGTGCCTGGTGAAGAAGACCAGAGGAGGGCATTGGGTCCTCTGGAGCTGGGGTTTTAGGCATTTGTGAATGCTAGGAACCGAAGTCTGAAAACAGACTTAGTACCTTCTAGGGCCTCCCACTTTCACCGGAAGCCAGGGCCCTTCCTAGGTCCCACCTCTGTGTGCCTGTGTCTAGCTGTCTTTCCATTCAGAATGCCAGTCTTTCTGGATTAGGTCCAACCCTCATGGCCTCATTTTCTCAATAACTTCTTTAATGGCCTTGTCTGTGATCACAGTGTGAGGCGTGGCGTTGGGGGTTAAGATGTCAGAGTGTACATTTGAGGTGAGATTCAGCTAACGGCAGCGGGGGACATCTGGATACTATCAAAGGCTCTTTCTGGTTGTTAGAACTGGGTTTTAGACTGAGTTTCTCCTTACCCATGTCCAGCTCCCTGAGGTAACAGCTTGGTGAGTGTGGAGGTTCCTGTTGTCAAGTTGATGGGATCTAGAATGACTCAGGAATGAGCTTCTGGACATGTCCTAGTTGACTGATATGGGAAGAGCCATCTTCTTTTCCCTTCTTTCCTCCTTCTCTCCCTTCCTTCTTCCCTCCCCTCCTCCATTCTTACCTTTCCCTTCCCTTCCTTCCTTTCCCTTCCTCATTCCTCCCTCCCTCCCTTCCTTAATTCCTTCCTTCCCTTCCTTCTTCCCCCCCCTTCCTTTCTTAGGAGATAGGACCACAATCACATGGGGCAGCCTGAAACTCACCAGGCTAGCCCCAAACTCACAGGCACCGTTCTTCCTCAGCCTTCTGTGTTGCTAGGCACGAACCACTATGCCCCACCTGAAGACCCATCTTAATTGTAGGCAGGACCATTCCCAAGGCAGGAATCCTGGTTGAAGGAAAGCCAGCACTAGAATTCCTCCATTGCTCTGTGCTTCTTGACTTTGGTTGCCTGCCGTGGGACCAGCTCCCTAGAGCTCCTCCTGCTTTGAGTCCCCTAGTACCGACTGACTGTGCCTGGAACTGTGAGCCTGGATAAACTCTTTCTCCCTTAATTGCTTTTATCAGAGTATTTTATTACACCAGAAAGAAAAGTAACTAATACAGTGCATAGGGCCATCTAGGTTTTTGTTTTGTTTTGTTTTTGTATTTTTTAGAGAGGTGTATTGCCATGTTGCTCAGGTTTGCACCAAACTTGCCATTTCCAGAATTTCTGGGATTATAGGCACATTTCCTTACAGGTTTCATAATATTATAGTATCTGCTCATATGTGCTTTTTTTTCTTTTTAAAGATAGAATCTTGTTAGCCTAGGGTATCCTCAAAGCCCGAAATTGATCTGCCACCACACCTGGCTTCACATGTACTCTGAAAGGGTTTAACAATGAGCTGGGGCAGGGCGTGGCGGCGCACACCTTTACTCCCAGCATTCAGGAAGTAGAGGCAGGTGGATCTCCGTGAGTTCAAAGCCAGCTTGGACCTACATAGTAAGATGCTGTCTAAAAGTTTGTATGTGTTTGCTAATAATGTAACAATAAATAAAAAAATACACATGAATGGAATAATCAAAAGTATTAAATGGAACAAAAAGGGAGAAGGGAGAAGGATTTAATTTCATTTTACTTCGGTATCATTTTAATATATATAACAAAAGTTTTTGGTTTTTTTTTTCTTTCTTTCCACAGTTGGACACTGACAAACTGGCTCTCCCCATGAGCCCCAGTCCGCTTAGCCCGAGCCCCATTCCCAGTCCTAACACGAAACTTGAGAATTCCACTCTCCTGACAGTGGAGCCCTCCCCGCTAGACAAGAACAAGGGCTTCTTCGTGGATGAGTCGGAGCCCCTTCTGCGATGCGACTCCACGTCCAGTGGCTCCTCAGCACTGAGCAGGAACGGCTCCTTTATTACCAAAGGTAACCAGCATCTGTGAGGCCGGGGGCCTTACCCCCGGCCACTTCCGCAGCCCGGTTGTAGCTGAGCCAACCGGATGACTCGTTCAGGAAAACCTCCAAAGAAAAGCAGCCTCAAGGAAGCCACATCACTGGTTAACATGGACTCTCCTAGAAAACCTTTACAACTCTGTCCCAGAGCCAGCTTTGACACATACCCGTCACTTTCAAATACGTGCTGCAGGGGACGTCCGAGAAAATGCAGAATAGCCGGTTTTTGAAGAATATTTAACGCACTTGCTAAGTCTAAGGATTAAAAGTATAACCCATTTGGGGAGTCAGAAGTAGTTTTAGTGTCAGAATTGATCCTAAGATTCACTCTAAGCTAGATTACATGTATTTTCAGCATACTAGGTTGGGGGGCTGTGGTCGTAGCTCAGTTGGTAAAGTGCTGGCCTAGCACGCATGAAGCCCAGCACCACAGAAAAACAGGTCGTGGTGGCACTCAGCTGCTATCCTAGCACTTGAGAATACAAGAAATTCAAAATCAGTTGGGTGTGGTGGCACAGGCCTTTTATTCTAGCACCCAAGGGGAAGGAGCAGGCAGATCTCTGTGAGTTCCAGGCCAGACTGGGGCTTCATAGTGAGACTCCGCCTCAAAAAAATAAATAAATAAATAAATTTTTTAAAAAATTCAGTCTGTTTGAGGACAGCCTGAGATACATGAGCTATAAACAGTTAAAATAGATTTAAAAAAACTACTAATTGGAAAATAATAACTTTTAATTTATTTATAATATTATTTAAAAAAAAATCGGCTTTGTTTTGAGATAGGGTCTCCCAATGTCTCCCTGGCTAGCCTGGAAATCTCTGTGTAGACCAGCCTGGCCTGGAATTTGCTATGATTCTCCTACCTCTGCCTCCCCTAAATTCTGGAATTCTAAGCATGGGCCGCCTCACATCCTTAATAGTAGGATAGTAAATTTGATTACACACCATACCAATGACAGATTTCTTGTCGGAAGTTACCCAGTTTTTAGGCAACTCATAATTACATTTCAGTAAAAAGTATTCTTATATTTTATGCTGTCTTTCATTTTTAAGATACCTTATATTTCATATGCTTTACCCATTAGGTTAACTCATTCTATATGAAATATTTTTATGGTAATTTATGTTATAATAGATTTATCTTATTATAATAAATTTAATTTATTTTAAAGAGAGTGATTATTTTAAATAGAAGTTGCAATTCTTCACCACAAAGTGGGACCCAAAAAGTAACATTTTCTCATTTAAATGCCTTTGATCTCTCAGTGGCTTGCTTTTGAAGCATTGCAATGCCAGAGCAGGAGACATGCTCAGTGGTTAAGAGCTCTTGCTGTTCCTCAGCAGGTCTGGGTTCAGTTCCCAGCACCCACAAGATGGCTCACAACCCTCCTGTAACTCCAGTTCCAGAGGATTTGGCACCCCCTTCTGGTCTCCTCGGGCACTGCCTGCATGTGATGCACATGGACTCATACAGGCATACATTTTAATTTAAAAATTAAAAAATAGTTTGTTTGATTTTTTTTTAAAAGTATCACAATACAATTGTAAAGAGAGAGAGAAGCAGAGTACACTGGCTTGGGACTTTTGTTCACAAACATATCAACACTTTTCTTCTGAGTTTCAGAAGAATTTACAAGCCATTAATAGGACGTGGCAAATGTCACATTATTAACACATTAAGAATCCATTCAAGGGTACCAGAGAGGTAGCTCAGGGTTTAAGAGTGTAGCCTGATTTTGCAGAGGACCTGTGTTTAGTTCCCAGAATGCACATCAGATGGCTTGCAAACACCTGTAACTCCAGTTCTAGGGGATCTGATGCCTCTGGCCTCCCAGGGTACCTGCATTCTTGTGCACATATGCACACACACAGACATATAAATACACACGTAATTTTAAAATACAAATAAAATCTTTAAAAAAATTCATTCAAGAGGGTCCTACTCTCATTTCTATTAAGTGGATCTTTTTCTGTTGGTGTTTTTGTTTTACGATGCAGGGTCTCATGTAGCTCAGGCAGGAGGATGGTTTTGAACTCCGATCTTCCTGCCTCTTCTTCCCAAGTGCTGGGGGTTGCAGGATTGGCCCACCACACCTCTGCAAACTTGTTTTGCAGTCTTTATATGCCATGCAAACAGGGGGTTTGTATTGTTGAAAATATACACTCACTCACATTGGAGGGACCCTACTAGGTTCAGAATGTTGGCAACTCCTCACCTACGACTGCAGTCCCTCTCATCTGCCTCCTTCTCTTTCCCCTGTTCCCTGCAGAAAAGAAGGACACAGTGTTGCGGCAGGTCCGCCTGGACCCCTGTGACTTGCAGCCCATCTTTGACGACATGCTGCACATCCTGAATCCCGAGGAGCTGCGGGTAATTGAAGAGATTCCCCAGGCTGAGGACAAACTGGACCGGCTCTTCGAGATCATTGGTGTCAAGAGCCAAGAAGCCAGCCAGACCCTCCTGGACTCTGTATACAGCCATCTTCCTGACCTGTTGTAGAACACAGGGCCAGTGCGTTCTAGAAATCAACCTCCTGGCAGGGTGGTTTCCTTTTGTTTCTGACGTTTGTGTTACGGTGCGTGCGTGTATGTATGTGTCTAACAGAGAATATGGCTGGTGCTTGAGTTTTGGTTTTTTTTTTTCCTTTCTTTTTCTTTTTCCTCTTCTTGAAAGTGAGGATATAAAGCCCTTTTGACATATAACTGTTGGAAAATGCCCACCACTAAAGTTTTTTTAAGTTCCATATATTCTCGACTTTTGCCTTCTTACATGTTTTCAAAACTGTTCTGTGCACTTTAAAAACTTAACATAAATGCAGTGTGACTTTTCCTACATGCTGGGCTCCAAGACTCTTAACTTCTTAAAAACACAATGGCATCTTGTGACTTCTATAAGCAGACATAGGTCTTTCAACATCCGCACCTACTTTCTCTCTTTTTTTTAAATTTTCATTTCTATTACTCTTTGTCTTATTGTTTGTCCTTTACAAGTGTTCTTAAAGACCGTGGGGATTTAAGACCCTGTTGATTACTGTAACGCACATTAGGCTCCTGAGTTATCTTTTCTTCGTGTCTCGATGTATAGTTCATACTCATGGCTGAAACTTGACCACACTATCTATCGCTGATTGTATGGTTTCGTCTGGATGCCGTACACCGCTTGGTAACTTGTGCTCCTTTTAACGCTAATACGCTCTGGGCTGGAGAAATGAAATCCTCAAGTCATAAGGACTTGCTGTTGCAGTGGCTTGACACCTGGGCCACCAAAGAACTCGGTCTTCATCTTTTAGGGACACCTCTACCGCACCTTGGAAAGTCAACCCTGAGTGCCACTGGCACCTTTTGCCCAGCTTTGCTTTAAAAGATAACTTTTTTTTTTCTCCTTTTTTAAATACACATAGTCAATAGGTCCAGTCTGCCTTGCTGGGTCTTCTTCGTCATTCAAATCACTTTAATTAAAACTGGCTGCACCCGTAAGAACTCTTGTCTGATAAATTTGCAACTATGCTCCCATTTATCCACCTGCTCTCTAACGCAAAGGCGGGTGTTGACTGCCTTTGTGTGGGGCCGCCTGAGCGGTGAGAAACTGATATCAGAAAAAATGCCTTCAAGTATACTAATTTATTAATAAATATTAGGTGTTTGTTACTTGAGTTGTTTAAGTGTATTTACTCCTTAACTTTCCCCCTCGCCTCCGTGCTCACGTTGTAACCCCGCTCATCTCCTTGGAAACGATGTGTGTTTGGAAATCCTCCTCTTCTCGAATCTGCAAATCATGCAAATTAGCAAAAGTCCTTTTTGGAGAGGCACTGGGAGGTTCAGAGCATAGGGCTCTGGTGAAAACTGCCAAGCCTTTCCTAGTCTTTCGGGTTAAACCTTAGGCTTCCGAATAAGGTAAGTTACTTGTGGGATGATCTGCACACACCCACAGCCTTCCAACCAAAGCCTTGGTGTCCCTGAAGAACTCCATCGAACTTTCTCAGCAGTGAGGCAGGTGGAGTCTTGTGTTGGTGGGATAAATCATGCTCACCACAGGTTCCCCTTAGCCTCGGGGCCCTAGCTCTGCAGAATCCCAATGATCAAATGGTAGCAATCTTGACTAACTTTTGGTGAGAACTTAGAAGTCGATACTCTGTGAACTCTGACACCGTGTCAGCAACAAGGGAGGTTTTTCTGGTTTCACCCATTTCCACAAGGTGGATATCTAGATGAATATCCCAGCATTCCCTGGTTTTCATTCTGGTCAGTGATGGTGGAGGAAGAGACAGATTATGCCAGGTTTTCATTTCATAGGATTTAGGACCCTGAGAAATACTATCCATTCGTTAACCAGGGTTATGGTTAAATTTATTCATTATTTGTGGCTTGGGGAATACTTCTATTAATAACCCAAATTTATAGTTTTATGCTTTACAAAGTGATCTTTATATTACTTTATTGGGTCTTTATATCTTCTTGACAAACAAGTATCTATTATTGTGCCCATTTTACAGATTAAAATAGGCTTGTAAAGTTAAGTATATTGAACAGTTTCTTAACACAAGAACAGAACATCTGGGAAAAATGGCTTTAAGAGAGCAAAGATTTTCTTTGGCTCATGGTTTCCAAAGTATTAAGTCCATGGTCAGCTGGCTCTGTTGCTCTCAGTTGATGGCAAGGCGGAAACTTTACGGTGGGAAGACATGACAGAGGAAACGCTCCAGGAAGCAGAGCTACAGGAAGGGTCTTGGGACTACAGTTACACGGTTCCAATGACCTTCTAATTAGATCTTACTCATAGCCTGTTCAGCCATGAATCATCAATGGCCTAAATGCATCAATGAAGGTAGAACTGCTACAATTCTATCTCCCCACCAGCTGAAGCTCAATCCTTTTGGGGAACACTGGATATCCAAAGCATAATACCAAGGAACTTGTTTGAGACATCATCAAAAAGTTAGATCAGGGTTGAATCTGGTGTCTGTGTGTGTGTGTGTGTGTGTGTGTGTGTGTGTCTGTGTGTGTGTGCAACCAGAAATCCATTATCTACTGAAACAACAGGCAGAAGCATAGTGGTGAAATTTGTCTGGGTCATGAGTAAAGTTCAAATGCAAGTTCACCTAAGTGGTGAAAACATAGGCTTCTGACTAAAGATGAGCATAGTACTGTAATCGCATGATGCTTCGCTTTGCCAGAAGACAATGCACTGCCAGCTATTAGATTAAAGAGCCAAGTGTGGTGGCATACACCTGTAACCCAACACTCAGAGACAGGATGGAAGCCCAAGACTCAGGATCAACCTGGGAAATGGCTCAGTCAGTAAGCCATTGTATAAGCATGAGAACCTGAACTTGGAAACCTCACAGAGTAAAACACAGGACTCAGTGGTGCATGCCTATGAGCTCAGTTTTGGTCAGACAGAGACAGGAGGACCCCTGGGGTTTGCTGGCTGGCCGTCCTAGCTGAATTGGCAAGCTCCAGGCTCAGTGAAGTCACCCCGTCTCAAAAAATAACACATAGGAGGCTGGAGAGATGGCTCAGCAGTTAAGAGTTCTGGTTTCTCTTCCAAAGGTCCTGAGTTCAACTCCTAGGAAACTACATGATGGCTCAGAACCACCTATAATGGGATCTGATGCCCTCTTCTGTCGTGCAGATGTACAGGAAGACAGAGCACTAGTAGCAATAAATCATTTTTAAAAAATGAGGTGTGAAATGATTGAAGAAGATACCAACATCCAACTCCAGCCACCACACACACATATACGTATGTGCACACACATAGACAGACACACAGAGGAATTTAAGGTCAGCCTGAAATACATAGTAAGAGTGCTTGCCTTCTGTGCCTGAAGCCCTGAGGTTCGATTGCCAGCACGGCAGAAACTGAGTATGATGGTGCCTGCCTCTAAATCCCATCACTACAGAGCTGAACACAGGAGACTAAGAAGTTCAAGGCGACCTTTGGATGCACAGCAAGTTGGAGACCAGCCCGGGACACGTGAGATGCTGTTAAAACCAAAACAACCTGAACACAACATGAAACACTAAAATGTTCAAAGTTCTGGTCAAAGCTGATCGATAACGCCATTTGTACCATGGAAAGTCCTTCTCTGGTTTGAGCTGCCTTCCTTGAGGAGTACAGATGAGCTGTACCAGAAGACTGCCAGAGTGAGGGTGGAGCTCGTAGGAGGGTAACCAGAAGAATAAGTAATAGAAGCAACTGTCTCAGAGACAGGAGAATGACTCCCCTCAGAAATTTGAAGGACTAAGGAAGAGACCATTGTTTCTCCTCTGGGCTGCTTTAGGCTGGAATTCAGCTAGATGGGGAGCTGCTTTTCAAGAAGAGAATGCTTCCCGGAGAAAAGCTGGACAAGCATTTGTGGCTGTCAAACTTTTATGTAAATAAGTCACCAGGGAGTGAGCAGACCGTTCTCTTTAAAAAGGTCGATTCCCACAATCTGATTGGAGAGGTTTGTGGTGAAACGGGGCCACACTTAGACAACTATCTTTAAAGAATTCTATTCCTGGTACTGGGGATAAGACCAGCTAAGGGAAACTAGTTAGACCTGAACCCTTTGAGGCCTCCTGTCTGCCCTTCTAATGTGCAAATGAGACACCTGGAGGTCTTGTTAAAATGCAAACTCCTGGAATTTTTTCTGGGGAAAGGGCAGCAGACATCCTGTGTTCTGCCAAGTTCTTGGGTAATGTGGGGACTGCTGATTTTTCATGAAACTGGGTAGCCTGAGATGATGCCTTGCCTTCAGGAAAGGCGTGACGTAAAGGAGATGCCTGCAGCGGTTTCACCAAAGGGAAGAAAACAAGCGTGGCGACCTGAAGAAATGTCCAGAACCAACCGAATCTGGCCAAAATTTGTAACTGTTTGTGGCTGGAGAGAGAGTTGGTCAAGTATCTGCAGCACAAGCATGGGGACTTGAGTTCGGATCCCCAGCTCCCACATTAGGAAATAAGCCAGGTACAGTGGTGCAAGCCCCACACTCCCAGTGCTGGGGAGGCAGGGACAGGAGGATCCCAGGGGTTTGTTGGCTTCCCAGCTCCAGGTTCCATGAGAGACTCTACCTAAAAAATAAGGGAGAAAATCGGAGGAAGACATCAAACTTTGAGCTCCCGAGACACACACACACACACACACACACACACACACACACACACACACACACACCATGCACTCCTCAATGCCATACCTCCTCTAGCAGAGCAATATAAATAGCAACAATTACTGAAGGAAAGGAGACTCCTGGCAGCCCAGTTACTTGGAATTTGTTCAGGGAGCTTCAAGAGTGTAGCTTTCATGAGTCACCACTCACTCTGGGGTGGTCTTCCCCATGATGCACTTGCTTTTGTGTCACCCATACTTCTATAGGTCACCCCGATAAACTCAACTAGACTGAAGAAGAATTATTTCTTTGTTCTGTCACCAGTGCACTACCTGAGGCAATTAGACATTTGTTTGTCTTCCCAGGCAAAGTCGCACAACATACACGAGGCCGCGGGAGAAGCCTGTTTACCTTGTGGTGAGCCAGAAAAGAAGATAGAGACTAGAAGGGCCAGAGTCTCTGTAGTAGCTTACTGCTGGGTGGCTCAGCAAAGAAGACAAGGAGGCATTTTTCTAGGCGCCAGATCTCAGCAGAGGGAAACACCGTCATGGCTAGTGCCATCCTGGACAGTAGAACCCTGAGCATCTGAGCTCGGGTGTTTTTATTGATTCAGAACTCCTCAGGTACAGATCCGAAGCAATCAAACATCCCCCACAGAAATCCAACACCTGCAGACAATACAAGATGCCAAGGCCTATACATCCCTTTTTCCAACCGTGCACAAAAAAAAAAAAAAAAAAATTTAAACATAACTAAAAATAAACTTCTACAAGTCTTGATGTCTCCTAAAAGCAGTTGTTCTCAACCGTCCTAATATTCGACACTTTAATGCAGCTCCCATGTTGTGGTGGCCCCAATCATAAAATTATTTTCGTTGCTACTTAATAACTGTAATTTTGCTACTGTTATGAATTGCAATGTAAACGTCTGATAGGCGGATGGTCTTAAGCTATGAATTGGTTATTTTCCTGTTGCTCTGACAAATTACCATGGCTGAAAGCAGTCTAAGGAAAAGAGATATGAGCTCCCAGTTCCAGAGGGAGTATCCATAATGACAGGGAAGACACAGCAGCAGGCGGTTGGAACAGGAAGCTGAGAGGTCACATCTTCAGCCTCAATTAAGAATCAGAGAATGTGAACTGCAAGTGGGTAGGCTATTAAAGTCTCAGCGATGCGCTTCCTCCAGCAAGGTCGCACCACCTCATCAAAAAGTGTGACCTAGTTCAAATACTTGTTCCTGTCTTGCTTACCTTTCTACTGCTGTAAAGAAGTGTCATGACCAAGGCAGCTTATAAAAGAAAGCACTAAATTGGGGTTTGCTTACAATTTCAGAGAGTTGGTCTACGGTCATCATGGCGGCAGGTAGCCATAGCGCTGGAGCAGTAGCTGAGAGCTTACCTTTTACCTGAAAGATGGAGGCAGAAAAAGAGTAAGACTGGGCCTGGTGTGGGCTTTTGAAACCCAAATGCCCATCCCTAGTAATACACCTCCTACTATAAAGCCACGCCTCCTAATCCTTCCCAAACAGTTCCACCAACCAAGCATTCAAACATACGAGCCTATAGGAGCCATGCTCATTCAAACCACCGCAGAGCCTACAAGGGGTTATTTCTCATTCAAAGCACTACAGCATAGCAAGACCTGTATGAAGCAGACTTGAAGTGATAGTCATAGTCTTGTGAGAAACATTATGGGAATCCAATGGAGGAATCAGCCTTTGCTCTGTTCTGCCTCTTCTTTCAAGTAGCCCTCTTCCCTCCAGCCCTCCACGCTCTTCCTGAGGATTCTTTCCCAAGGAACACAAATGAAAGCCTAAGAGGAGAGGGTTTAAACTCAATATCTTGAAAAATGGGACCCAATAGCTATTTTCTGGCCCAGGTATCTTTATTTCTTAGAACATGGATTCCCTCATAATTAGCATCTTCAAGAGGAAAACCATGACTGATTTCTGGAGTTTTCTGCAGTCCTCTAGCCCTCCATAGGGGATGTGCCTATTCATTGTCTTATCTTCTCACCCTCTGCCTCATCCCACAGCTCATTGCCAAATGGGAAATCTCGCAGGGAAGGAACGTGAGGCAGGAAGTTCATTCCCAAGGTCACGTGACAGTAATTTCCAAAAGTACAGAAGAACAGATTTCGTATCATATTTTCATTCCTTTTGTTTGACTATAGTGTGCTCACCCACAGAAACACAGCTTCACTCTTCCGGAGAGTCAGCCGTGAGACAACCGAACAACTGCCAGGTGCTGAGCTAGGGGCTAGAAATGCAAAGAATTTGATAGGGTCAACACTCTCGTTGCTGCTGAAGGAAGGGAAACTCTCTGTTCAGCACTTCACCTGGGGCCTCTAGAGCAGTGCACGGAACATGTGCTCACTCCATAGGCCGAATAAGTGAGTGAATGCATGCTCCTGAATTAAAGAAGTTCACAACTTAGCAAGAGTCACTAGGAAAGACTATAATACATACAGTAACACATAATAATGAAAAAATACAGACACAGTAATTAATTATATCCGTAAATGGCCTTGGCCCTGGTATTTTATCACAGCTATAGTGACTAATACAGACAGGATCCCACTTACTTACTTTTGCTGTGTTCCCTGTGTTTTGGTGCCATACCCATGAAATCATTGCCAAAAACAAGATCAGAGGTCTTTTCCTTGTGTTTTCTTCTAAGGTTTTATAATTTGGAGGTATACCTTTAAGTGTCTAAGTCATTTAGAGTTTGCTTCTGAGTATATCAAAAATTAAAGGTTCAGCCCCCTTTTCTTTATGTGGTAGGTAGTGTTGGGGACTGAACCTAGAGCCTGTATATTCTAGGTAAGTGCTATTTGAATTAGGGAAGCCCCAACTGTGCCCCCACTCTCCTGTTCTGTCAAGGGAGGGTTGCTGGATCTCACCTCAGGCGGCTCCCGTTCAGTATCAGAGAATGAAGTTTAATGCAGTATCTTTTACATGATGTTTTTGGGGGAAATATGCAATGTACCCTCAGAAAACCATCGATAGGCCAATATACTTGAAAAATAGCTACACGCTTGACCACCTTTACTAACCAGTTACTGGTATTTTATTATTTTTATTTATAATAATTGGAAGTAGGGTAGATACATGCCACGGTACGGGTGTGGCAGCTTTGTGAGTCAGCTCTCCCCTCCTTTTCCCTGGGTTCTAGGAACTGAACTCAAGTCTTACAGCTTGTGGACAAGTACTATATTTGCTGAACCATCTCATCAGTCCACATTACCAATATTTCAATGTCCAATAGCCATCTATCAAAGGACCCAAGAAGTCTATACTGCAGGAACCTGTGTAACATCGCTGACACACAATTGATTAAATTTGCACGGTGATGTAACACATACTAATTCATATATAATCCAATCTCTTGATTTGCTGACTTTGACAGATGCAATTTCTTGTCCCATCAAACAGCTGTTTTCTTCAGAGCCAAATCCAGGAGCCACTGAGATAGGTCGCCCTGCCTCATCCAGGACACATCGCTCTTATTCCTGTCGTTATTGGGTACGTCTTGACATTTAAACCAAGTTCAGAGAAAGAGAATAACCCAGAATCTAGGGAGGCTTTGCGGGTTCTGAGGGAGCAAAGATCTTGTGACAGACATGGTTATCATGGTCAAGTCAGTTTTGGTAAAAACTCAGAGTCTGGAGATAGAATAGATACCAAAGAGAAGCCATTAGAGGGTGATAACACAGCATTGAAAACCCAGGCAAAGTGTGGGAAGAGATAGACATTTATATTTGCTTTGTCTTGGGCGCACGGGACCACGAGCTGGCTGTGCTGTAAGGTGAACTGAGTCTGGAGGGCCACAGGGAACCACAGCTAGTGATACACGGGGACAGGTTCCAGAAGTGTGTGTCTCACAAGGAGACAGCACTTGCAGGTTGCAAGGCCCAATTCCAGGGTCTCATACCTTAAAATCTAGAAGTCCAAGCATAGGTGGGAGCCCAGAGTAGGCCCAGAGAGCAAACACTGGTATAAAGGATGTTAGTAGCCTGTGTTGGACAGTCAAAGTTGAAAGACTAGGGGTAGGGCAAAAATCCCACAGCGATGACAACTGGAAGGGGGGCTAAAGACGGGGATTCTAGGCTCTAAGCACTCCCCCAAACAGCCCTACCTCTGTAGGATTGTATCAATCCACAGGGTAAGAGGCACAGCTGAGCTTTCTGGTGTGGTGTGAGCTGGGAGAACACCCATTAAGCAAGATAATATAATCAGAGATTAGAAAAACATGGGCCACAAGGAGGAATACAGTTCTGTGAATCCCTGGTTCAAATAGGGGCACATATAGGTAGAAATTCAGTACTGTCTACGTGGAGAGGGAACTGGAGAGCTGGCATTGCTCTGTCCTGGAAGGAGATTCCTGTTGATACCTGAAACTAAGTCTCAGAAACCCAGATGAGGTTGAGAATTTAAATCTCACCCAGTGTGAAACCAGATCCTGCTGCCAAACACCTCCTCCCTTCAACCATCTAAACTGGTCCTTGACCTGTGGATTGAAGTTTGGTTTATTTTTAGGCTAGAAATCATTACTGTAAATCTATGTGCCTCAAGTATCTGTGACCCGAAGACTGGAGCATTATGTAAAAGGAAGGCACATTAGGGGTCATTTAATGACGCTTCTCACTTCAGAGCTTTCTATTACATATTTCACAGCAATTCAAAGTCATGACCCCTGGAACTAAAAACATTACCCGTCAGCCTTTGGACTTAGAAACTGGGCAAGTGCAACAAGTCCAGAGCCAGGTGTAGAATTTGCAATAGCTAAGCAGAGGCGTTGATTGGACTAGGCCAGGGACAGCGAGTACACACGCACAGCCCACCGACGCGGCAACCATTCAGTCACCCTGGATTCCATTTTGAATTTTACAGATCTAGCCTCAAAAGCCTCAGCTATGTGACTCGACAGCCTTTGTGCTGGGAAATGGACAGTTCTAATTATATTTCCACAGGTGAACTGAAAATCATCATCAACCAAATTTTTAAAAAGTTATCGCAGTAAAATGAATTATTTACATTAGTACCCTCACATTTGGTTGCACCAAATGAAGCAAATATATAAATATTTATATAAATATAATATATATAGTTTCTGCTTTGAAAACATCTTCTGGGAAAGTATGTGTTTGCAAACTAAATAACCATGCATGCCATGTATAACACTCTGAGATGCCCGGTCAGTTCTTTCTCAAGGACACGTCTTCGGAGGAGACACTAAATGATGCTGGCCATGTGATAAGATAGTCCGATAGGAGATGATGTCTAAGATGAAAACATTTGAGAATCCAGGTGGTGGGGGAGTTCCTCATAGCTGTTCCTTATAAGAGGAACTCTCCTCTCATCTATTAATCCTGCTCCATCTAGCTCCCTGAAAGTCCAATCGGTATTGAGACTCGAGTCTGTTCTGGGATTAATGCTACAGCTTGAAGCTTCCTTATTTGCCCCTCTATCCACTCTGATGTATTAGGCTAGCCTTATGGGACTTTATTCTGTTCCCCAATAGCCCTAGGTCCCTTCTCCTTCTCCTTCTCCTTCTCCTCTCTCTTCCTCTTTCCCTTTCCCTTCCCTCCCACTCCTCCTCCTCCTCCTTCTCCTCCTCCTCCTCCTTGTCAGAGATGTTTTATTTGCCCCAAATGTCCTTCATCCACCAACTGCTTCCACCCCCTCCTTTGCTGGCTAATTCTTTCTTCCCCTGTAGGACCCATTACACCGTCACCTCTTCTGAGATGTCCTCCTGCCACCTCTCAATCCCCACTCGTCTGCTAGGTGCTCCCAACTCACTTTTGCATGTCAGGAGCTATGCTCATGGGATGAAGAGAAGGAAATTTGAAATCTATGAGAGGTTGGTTTGGAAGGAAGGCAGGACACTAAGAAGGAAAGACGAGAGGGTGGTAAACCATATGGAGCCACACGAATCCCTAGAACACACAGTATTGTGTGCAGGAAGAAGATCTTGCTAACAGGGTGTTCCCAACTCAAGGAACGTTCACAAGACAAACTCAAGTAAGACCATTAATGCCACAAAGTACAGGGCAACATATACAACAACATTGATACAGAAAACCGGGTCCTGGAGAGATGGTTTAGTGGATGAAGCATTTGTTAAGCAAGAAGAGGACTGGAATGCAGGTCCTCAGCACTACCTCAATGCCTGGTGAGTACGACAGTCTATCTAGAACACCAATAATAAGTAGGCAGAGTCAGGGAATCTCCAGGGTAAGGGGGCAGCTACACTAGCCAAATCAGAGAGCTTCAGATTCAGCAAGAGACTCTGCTCCAGCAGATACAGTGAAGGCAATAAAAGAAGTCATCCGATGACAACCTCCCTTCTCCACAGGCACATTAGCACTGTCAGGAGCACACACACGTGCATACGCACATACACACATACATGTGCACATACACACACACACACACGTAAACATGCATACACACACATGCATACACATCCCACACACATACACATGTAGGAAAGAAAGAAGAAAGACTAAGCTAGGAAAATATGAAGTTGAGAAGCAATTTAAATAGGGTAGAACTGTTTTCTGTCCATCCTGGGAACTGGGTATGTTGTTCTTTCCTAGCCCCCACTCCTTAAGGAAAAGTTAAAATTTAGGTAGACTTTTTGTTTCTTTTTCAGATGTCCTCATCTTGAGATGACATAGGTTCTGGGATTTAATGTACAACACTTCCGGTTTGAGAGTGGGGGGCATGAGAGTGAGTGGTTGGCAGGTGAAACAGATCTCACTCTTCACTGATTAGAGTCTGACTGACAGGTGCACTGGGGTTTACGAGCTTCTATCTCTGTGTGGGCTTGAAACTATTCGAAATGGGACTCCAAAATAACGCCTCGTTGGGAACTGTGAGTTCTTCTCTGGTGGAGGGCAGGAAACATTAACTGAATGTCTGCACATGCCTTCAACGAGATGGAACACGCGCATGCAATGCATAAGATACAAGGCACGGGTGATGAATGCTGCTATTCCTGAGCTCTTGGTTCCAGCCCAAATTCTGCCTTTCGTAACTGTGGCACTACGCAAGGAAGATTTATTCGGGGGCAAAGAGCCTCTTATATTCAACAGCCACCGAATCTGAGAGTTCCTACCAGGACCAAGACTATTTCACTTTTGTTATTTTCAGACATGAGAAACAGGGATAATCAAAATGCTTAGCGCATAGGATCATGGGTAGAGTAAATATATCAGCATACAAAGTTATATACAGTTTGGTCTAGAGAGTGACATCTGTGTTTAACCCTATCAGTTTAATGTTATTGGTCAATAGCTATCAGGTAGTTAGAATAACATGTCGAGGCATAAGAGAACGGCATGGGTGGATGAAGACTCTCAGGAAGATGGATCAGCAGTTTATAGACAGGGAGAAGGCACGGTTTTCTGAATATAAGAGGGAGAAGGGCAACAGAGCGAGGAATGGGCAGAGAGAGCATGCAAGGATGCAGTTCAGTATAATTTGGGCAGGGTGTGTAGGGAAGGGCAGGGATGAGGCCTGGGGAGTGAGGCAGGGCTGGATGGATGATGGCAGGCCTGGAATGGGACAGCAAAGTTGAGACTTGAAGAAGGAAGCTATGCAGAGCCAGGGACTGACCCGGTCCAGGGAGGGGTGAGATGAAGGCATACTTCAATAGAATTAGGCTGGCAGGAGGCGTAAGGTGTCTTGGTTTGGGGCAGGTTCAGACCAAGGGGCGAGAAGTCCCTACAGATTTCTAGGCTTCATCCAGCCTCAGGCTCCAGGATGCATTTTGTCAGGCTGCTTGGGAATTCTGGAGTTTTCCAGGGGACCTAACAATTCATCAGTGTGTCTCCTATCACCACTAGTTTTGTTTCTATGTTGTGGTCTTATGTAACACTTCCGGATCATGTTAGCCCAAACAAGCTGGGGTTTTCAGAGGTTAAACTCTAGAACCTAGCTGGCCTGAGTGGCCTTTTCTGAAGCCAAAAGAAAACATTTTTTTTTTTCCATTTGACTAGGACTCCTTGTAGACAAAACTGCCATAGCTCACCCTGGCTTCTCTTTGGCTCACTTCATAGTGCCCCTCTCCTCTCTCTTGCCCTTGCCCGACCTGTTTATACATGGAGCTTACATAAACCTTCTCTGCTCTGCTTCTTCGGGTGGAACTTCTAAGGAGAATCATGTTGCTAGGCCAAGAAGCGAGGTCTGGAAAGACACTATGTGCTGCCAAGCCCAGAAAGCTAATGAGAAGGTGAGACTCCTTCCTCCCACGTTCTTTCTTCGGTGTATTTTTTAGGTAACAAACAAAGCCCCCGGGGCAGGTGTTTGTACCCCACTCCCGGGGAGAGCAGGAACTGGGCCTGACCTGCAGGTCCTACTCAGCCATCACATGACCTCATCCCTGCACCATCTGCAGATCTCCAGGTCCAATTGCACAGCAGTGATTCTAGCTCTTCCCTTTCTGCGTCCGGAGGCCCTTCCCAGTGTCAGTGTGTTGCTCTGGTTGAGTCCTGGTTCTAACCAAGCCTACTCAGAGAGGGAAGATAAGAAAGAGCCATGGAAGAACCAGTTCTGTTAACAACAGTTATACACACAGGGGAACCAAGTACCCATATACTCATGTATACTCACATGGAAGTACACACACACACACACACACACACACACACACACACACACACAGTGCCTCCTATGAGTCTATCCAGACGGGATGAATTTAATTTGCGTATCCCAGAAACTTACATGACTGTACCATGTTCCTAAGGTATTTCTGTACCTTGCCAAGGCCTTTGGTTGAGACAGAGCAGAGAAGAAATCTATATATCTAAGATGCATGCCCCTGTGATCCTAAGGTCTTACCCTCTCCTGGTTCTTGGGTTCTGTTTTAGTCCCCTTTCTCTGCTGTTCTGTCCTTGATAGAGCCATAGTAGGTGATGGGATAGATTGGATTCGGTGTGCTTGCATGACCCGTGGTGCTGTGCAGATCAGTTCAGGCAAGGTTCAGCCTGAAGAACAATTTTAGTCTGCTTAGGGAAGGCAGGTAACAGACCCTGCAGAGGATGGATGTAGCAGCTGTCCTATGAGGGGAGAGACTAGCAGCGTCGTAAGAGTCTTCAGAGAGCTGGAGAGCTGATAGGGTGAGGGGAGGCTCCCATAGGACATGAGTAGAGTCACGTGGTGAGGATTGGCAGGTTTCAGCAAAAGGAGCAGACAGAGCTGCGATCCCAAGGGCACCTGAGTGAACAGTTGTGTGAAGAAAAAGAGGTCCGTGGACACTGGACTTGTCTGTTTCGTATATTTTATTTGCAATGGGGGATGATGCTTGAACAAGGAAGCAGGCATCAAGGGACAACGTGGGATAAGAAGCCTGAAAGGAGCAGGGGTGGAGGGTTGGGGTGGGGGAGATGGCTCAGTAGTGAAGGAACTTATTACTCTTCCAGCAGACATGACTCTGATTCCCAAGATCCACATGGTGGATCACAATTTTATCTAACTCCAGTTCCAGAGAATCTGACACTTTCTTCTAGCTCTGTAGGTGCCAGACATGCACATGGTGCACACACATATACTTAGGCATACACATATGCATGCACATAATATAAAACCTTAAAAAAGGCAAGCAAGAGAGATCTAGGGTGTTAATACATCTGTTCCTGGGATTGTTGCTTGTTTTGTTTTGCTTTGCATGTTTGGTTTGAGACAGGGTTTCAATATGCTACCTTGGCTTGCAGATGTTTGTTGAGTTCCAGGCAAGCCAAGGCCACATATTGAGATCCGGGAGCTGGGGTCAAAGGCATGCACCACAGTGCCCAGATGCTTTTTTAGGGTTTCATAGAAAGTAGTCAATGACTAGGATTGGGTTATAGGTTAACATGCCAATCAATCCAGGGCACCTTTGAGAAGTGAGCATCGGGGAGAAATTGCTTTGCTATTGGCGGTTGGGCATGGCTTTCCTTAGAGTTGAGGTTTGCTTTCTATTCCCTCCATTGTTCTCAGTGCAATTGCTTACTGGTGGACTTTTGACAGGAGTTTCCTATGGGCATTACAAGCTAAGATGGGGAGGTGGGAGGGAGGGGGAAGAGAAAAAGTACATCTCTCAAGGAGGCACGCAGTGGGAGAGGACGGGACAATGCTGTCTCTCTACTAGTGCTAAGTTATGCTGGTGTTTAATAATGCTATATTGAACTGGAAGAGAGAAGAGGATTGGGGTATACCGCAAACATCATGCAATCCCTTAATGGTGGACTCTGACAACCAAATCAGGAGTAGCATCTCGTGCCTGTTACGGCAACAGAGCTCCTGGAAGTCAGTTCCCCTGGGGTTCCATGGCTTTTTGCCCTTAGGTTCTATAGTTCTTCATAATTTCTGGGTCCATTGACTTTGCTTTCGATAATGTCAATGACCCTGGGTCATCCACCTTACAAATGAAGGATCCCTATGGTAGTACAAGTAGTTCCACGTTAAACTGTCAGTACTACCAAAAGGCCATCATGTAAACCAGCTTGTCCAGCAGGCAGGGATGAGTATGCTCTAAAGAGACATTTTAACCCCTCCTTGGCTATCAGGCTATTAAAAGAATGGACCCCCAAGAAATTAGAATTTCCCTAGGGATCTCCAGCTGGGAGAAGAAATAGCCAAAGCTCTGGGGCCATCCAGAGGAGGACCTTATTTCCTGTGAAACGCTTGGTAACTTGTTAGATGGCTTCACAGAAACTTGGAGCTAAAGCAGTAATGAGCCGAGGCCACACCTTGCCTGGACTGTTTAGTTATGTGTATGTCCTGTGTTTTTACTTACTCTACCCTCACGACTGGACCCTGAAATTGGACCTGAGGGTAGTGGCCACTGTGTCTCTTTCCACTGTGGCCATTTCGGATAAATCTGCATTTTTCTGCTTTTCAAGATTGAGAGGACCAGCGCCTCCTGGAGGTGGGCTACACTAACCTTGGAGGATCTCCGCTTCCTCTTTAAGTCCTCGCTTTCCCAGGAAAACCCCCCCCCCTTTTCCCTGTGAGATTTAAGGAGCCGATCCAGTATTTAGATCCTGACCAATCAGAAAGATCCCCTAGCCACTGCCTGGTTTGGTTTAAAAGGCCCATGTGGCCACATTTCTCCACTGCCATGTTTTTTTAAAATTGGCTAGCCCTGACATGTCAGAATGTAACCTGCAGGAATAACTGCTTTAAAATGGCCACATGTATATCTCAGGGTCTACTTGAGCTATTTTGAGGACCCGACAACTTTTAATTAGGCTCTTCTAATTGACTTTATCGAGCATAGGTGACCAAACCTGACTAGCGGCACAGGTTGTAACCCTAATCTGTTAACAATGACAGGTCTTTTGAGCCTGGATCTGCACAACCATGCTCATTAGTGAAAAGCAAGTAGCATATCCCATCTCTCCTAAGGGTCTAACTGACTCTCACCCCTGCTGTTTAGCAACAACTAACCAAACAAGGACCAACTGGATGTTTTTTATGCTCCTCAGTATTTGGGAGCAGCCTCCTCTTTTTTTGATACCCCAGATTCTCATTCTGACTTGAGCTTGGAGTTGGGTTTACTCCTGACTCACATTGTTTGCCTTAATTATTGATGCGTGCTTTCTGCTCTGAAGCTGAAGAAATACCTATGTGCTTGTGGGGTAAGCAAAGAAGTTACATCACCCGATTGGTACAATTTTGTGGTTGTCCCAGTGAAACTGAAGTCATGGATGTTGTGGAAGTTTATTTTTAATTATGCATAAAAATAATTGTTTTGTGCATTGTTGGAAAAGGGCTGCTAAGGCCTTGGCTTTTGTGTTGTCTTCAGGTGTTGGATTTATGTGGGAGACATTTGATTGCTCATGATCTTCACTGCTTCAGGAGCACACCTGAGGAGTTCTGTATCAATAAAAACACCTGAACTGGGACGCTCAGGGTTCCACCAGCCAGGATAGTGGTTCCCTGTGCTGAGGTTTGGTAGGGATTCCACCTGTGAATATGCCTTCCTTGATGAGCTGCCATAGTAGGTGTTCACAAGTGGTGTATCAAGGTGGGGGCACGACATCTCACCAGCTCATCCAACATGGAGACAAAGAAGACCAGAAAAAAACTCGGGACTTCACAGAATCTGGTAAAGTATGCTCAGGACAGCTGCTAGAGGATAGAGATTGTATATATGCAAAAGTAATGAGTAGAAATCTCCTGAAGGAAGAGGAGAATGAGGGAGGAAATAAGCTTTCATGAAGAAAAAAGGCTGTGAAATTAATAAATAAATGAGAAAGAAGGCTCAAAAGTGAAAGCCACAGAACGGAGTCCTTTAGAGAAAGAAATTTTCATGGTAAAAACAAAGAATTCATCTGGGAGCAGGGAAATAGCAAGGTTTCTACCGCTTTTCCTGGTTATGGAGCTGATGCTCCCTCCTGATGCTGGCAGCAGCCAAGGCACAGGAATCAGAAACCAGAGTGTACTGTTACTGAGTTTGTTGATAGCTCTGTGTGTGTGTGTGTGTGTGTGTGTAGCCCAAGATGTTGTGTTGCAGATCTATGAAAAAGGGTGTATGTTTCCTCATAGCAGTGGTGAAAAAGAAAAAAGAAAAGCCAAACCCCAGGACTTTTAGGTCAGATATTATTCCCAATGGCCCAGGACCCTCTGCTGTAGAAGTGGGGTCTTGGAGCTGAACGGCTGCTTAAACTGAACAGTTTTTTTTTTTTTTTTTCTGCAAACCTGATTAAGAGAAAGACAAGCAGTGCAGATACTGGTGAGGCAGTCTCAAGAAGACACATCTGCTATTGTGATGAGAACTCTACCCCACGAGGGAACCTTTCCTGCAGACAAGTTACCAGTTATAATTCCTGCAAACCAGACTCTATCTTAAAATCTGGAAAGCGTTTCCTCAAGGTCAGCACACAGAAGCTGTCTTCCATAACTGGCCAAGGTTGTATCTCATGCTGGCAGCTGAACTTGGTATTTTAATAGTCACCCAGGTGGTGCTGGTTTTGAAGGCAGGAAGGGGTCTAAGAAGAACTGAGGCTTGGCATGGTGAGAGGCCAGGAGAGGCCATTGGTAAAAGTGCAGCCTCAGTAGCAGCAGAAGACTCCAGAGTTCTGAAGATGCCAGTATCATGGGATGACTACCCAGAACAGCAGCATCAAGGAGCCAGCCAGACCCTGGAAGACAAGCTGTGTGTTCTGCAGAGGTCAGAGCTAGAGAAGTGACCCCAGCCCCTTGGAGGAGCCCAGAAGATTGTGAGTGAATTCCAGATCATTGGAAAAGCTCAATAGATGTTTGGCTTCATTTGGTCTCGTCCTTGTGACTGTTCCTCTTGTAAGTAGTTCTGCCGGTGTAGTGTTAAATTGTGTTGCAGAGATAAAACATTTTTTAAAATCTTATACGGAAAGTGGAAATGTTGTGGAAGGTTATTTTTAGTTATCCATAAAAATAATTGTTTTGTGCACTGTTGGGAAAAGGGCTGCCTAGGCCTTGACATTTTGTATTGTCTTCAGGTGTTGGATTTATGTGGGGAATGTTTGATTGCTCATGATCTGCATGTGCTATCAGTAGAACAATAAAAACACCTGAGCTGGGGCACTCAGGGTTCCAGTGTCCAGTATGGCATTGGCCATGATATTGGTTCCCTCTGCTGAGGTCTGGCAGTGTTTGTACCTATGAAAGCATCTCTTTGTCCTTCTCCGCTGAGCCACCACAGCAGTGTACTACTACACGGGGATATTTTTTCTTTTAAATGTACAGTTCAGAGAAAGGAACTGAACAATGTATCAATTGCTTGGATACTTACTGTCTAGTTGACAGAAATTAACATTTAGGCATAGTACTTCTGAATTTCTTTCTTCCTAAGGAGATAGATGGAGCTTTATACTTAATCCCTTCTCTATTGTGAGAACTAGGATTGAGCTGGCCAGCCTGCACTTGGTGTTTAACATTGGTGATGAGGGCTGGGGAGATGGCTCAGTGGTAGTGCTTGCTCTGCAAGCATAAGACCTTCTGTTTAGATCCCTGGCACCACATTTAAAAAAAATCTAGATGTGGTGTTGTTGTCTGTAACCCCAGCAGTGGCAGGGAGGTAACAGATGTATTCTTGGGGCTTTCTACTCAGCCATTTTAGTGAATCAGTGAGCTCCGTTTTCGGTGAGAGAACTTGCCTTAAATAATATGGGCAGAGGCCTGGAGCAATAGCTAAGTGATTAAAAGCACTTGCTGGTTTTCCAGAAGACCTGAGTTTGATCCTTAGCCCTCCACAGTGGTTTACAAGTCTCTATAAATCTGGTCCAGAGTTCTAATGTGCTCTTCCAGCCTCGAAGGGCACTGCATGCACATGGCATATAGATACACATGCAAGCAAAACACCCATTAATGATAATAATAATAAGTAATAAATAATAATAAATAGATAGATAGGTAGATGTGGTAGTGCACCTGGGAGGCAGATACAGACTGGATCTCTGTGAGTTTGAAGCCAGACTGGTCTACAAGGCAAATTCCAAGGCTACACTACTATTACAGAGTAGTGAAATGTCATCTAAAAAGAACAAAGTAAATAAAAATAAGGTAGAATCAAGAGCGTTGAAGACATTCTTTTGACCCCATTGACCTTTGGCCTCCACATACATGTACACACTCTTATTCACATGCATACACCCATGATCATGGTCATACACACACCACATACAAAGTTTAAGAATGTAGGGCCAGTGAAGTGGCTCCGTGGGTGAGGGCACTTGCTGCCAAGCTTGCTGACCTGAGTTTGAGCCCTCGGAAGGAGAACTGGCTCTCACAGATATTCCTTGATCTCCACATGCATGCAAGTTTGTGTGTGAGAGAGAGAGAGAGGAGAGAGAGAGAGAGAAGAATAGTACCTGGAAGTGGGGTTCCACATGGCTGTGAGCCGCCATGCGGATGCTGAGAATTGAACCCAGAAGAGCAGCCAGCTCTCTTAATTACTAAGCCATCTCCCTAGCCCTAAAATAACAACAAAACAACATCGGTGCCAAAAATTGTAAGTTCAGTAGGTAAATTTTTCCAACCACAAAATATTTTTGGAAGTGCTCGGAAATCCTCCGATCCACAGCACAACGGTTTCAGCCATCTTTCCCCGCAATGCCACCACCGTCTTTGAATCAGGCATACGGGTACTTAGAACTAATCACTCTCATCTACTTCCTTCGAATCCTGGGGTTCAATGTCACTTTTTTCATTTGGACTGGTTAAACAGTTCCCCGGGCTGTTCTCTAGAAAGCCAGATGTGTGAATAGTTAACTCAACCCCATCAATCAGTTGCTACTCCAGGCTCTGAGCTTCAAGGCTGAGTTCTTTGCCCTTGGATCATGAAGTTGCTTTACAGATGGAGTATGCCTTCCTGTGAGCTTACGAAAACGATCCAATGTATAGAACTGAGAATATGGAAGGCACCTGAAAGGCGATGGGGATATTTTGAGAAATTTTAAATTTTTATTTTTATTTATTATTGTGTGTCTATGTGTGATGATGTGATGTGCGTGTGTGTGCGTGTGTGTGCATGTTCCACCATGTTCATGTGGAGGTCAGAGGGCAACTTTTGGGAGTTCACCTTCCACTTCTGGCTCAGAGGCTCAAATTCAGGTAGTCAGGCTGACGCAGCAAGCATGTTTACATACCGAGTGATCTTACCAGCCCGAATGTCAGAGCAATACTGTTTTACAAGTCACTGTCTTCAAGGGCGATGTCCTATAAATCTTGTGCTTGAGTCAGCCAGAGACAGAGAACAACCTGTAGAGTTCCGTCCAGATGACAGTCCTGCTCAGCGCACTTAGCCTGGAACTACGAGAGGCCCACGGATGACTGATACATAGACGGTTCACCATCACTGAACTGTGTAGCCAAGGAGACAGGCACGCACAGCTAAACAGATGACAAGCTAGTGAGAAGCAGATGCTGCGGCAGTCATGGAAGGGAAATACCGTGAGATTAGTGAGGTAGGGACAGGTGCTGATTCGGCAAAGTTCCGTGTGCTCACTGACCGGTCCATTCGCACTGGGGGAATGCAGGAACGGGAAGGTCAAGGAGGCAGTTGATTTGGTCTTGAAGGATGAAGAGATCGATAGGGGAAGAGAAAATGTAGGCAGTGAAGGGAAAGAAGGAAACGAGAAGAATCTAATCTGGATTGAACAGATAGCTGGGAGATATCGTGATTTAAATTTCCATTGAGATTAACCAACCGTTCAGTCTTTGGTGCATCAGTACCCCTTCCCCCATCTCATACCCCATTTTGAGACATAGTCTCATGTATTCCACGCTGGCCTCAAACTCACTATGTGGCTGAGGATGACCTTGAACTTTTGACCCTCCTGCCTTCACTTCCCAAGTGCTGGGATTACAGGTGTGCACCACCATGCCTGGTTTTCGCAGTATTAGAGATGAAACCCAGACTTTGTGTGTGCTGGGCAAGCACCACCTGGGCCACATCCCCAGTCCTGGTCCATTCTTTCCTCTTTCCACTGTGGTCTAGTCTTGGTCCATACAACTTGCTCAGATCATCCGTGTGGTCACGGATGATTTCTCTGCTGCTAACATTAGCGGACACTCCTTAGTGTGCGACTCTTTGACCTCTTGGTCATTGACATTGACAGTCTGGGTTGTTACCTCTTCCGTGACATCCTGCCTTCCTACCTCTTTTCCCCCTCTTATCTCTCTTTTCAACTCTCCTTTCTCTGTCAGTTCTTTCTTGTCTCCAGTCTTTGACTATATCTCCTGCCAGCTGAAGACACAGCTTCTCCCACACCGTGCCTGAATGATTCATATCTAACTTTCAGGCCTCATCTCTATTATTTCCCTCAGAAAGAGTTTCCCCAGACTTTGCCTCTGTCCAATTAGAAGCCCAAATACCCAGCTAGATTTGTCTATGTCTCAAATCTTCCTAGATTAGTTCATGTCACTCTTTATTTCCTCTGTTTGCATAATCCAAAAGTCATATTTACCATCATATTCCCAGCACTTAGCATAGTATTGGGCTACTCAATATCAAGTACTTAATTGATATTCCATGAATAAATAAGTCATCTGGGCAACATCAAGAAAGCTGGACTGGTTGTATATGGTTATATAGAAAGAAACGAAAGGAGAAATAGGCTGGATGTAGAATATTTTAGTTTCCCAGCTAAAACATTTCAGGCTATTCTATGGGTAAAGCTGCTGTTTAGTGTTCTATGCTCTAGTCTTACTGTAGTAATCTGCCTTGTTGACCAGTTTAGCGTAACCTATAAGCAGTTTGGTTGAGTGTTGATGGGGTAGACCACACAACAACCGTAAGGACAGCAAGACAGGTAGATTAGACAGGGCTGGAGCCTAAGGCAGTGCTGGGAGTCGATGGAGAGGCAACCCCCAAAAGTGACTCAGCACCCTCTTCTACAGTATTCCACTAGGAGAAAGGGCTCCCCAAGGAAAGCCTGACAGAGAGAAGGCGGAAGGGAGAGAGGCAGAGAGCTCATTTTTTGATGTAGTCGGACCTTTAAGGATATCGGTCTGTGGTCCAGGAGATGGTTGAGCAGGAGGTGTGGATCTGAAAGGTATCTGGGAAGAGGTAGTGGATCAAGCTGTGAAGGTCGTGAGGGAGAGTAGGCCAAGGAAATGAGTTGAAGGTTTGGTGCATGAACTTGAAAAACAAAAACAAAATAAAAAAAAAACCACCTTTACATGGAGGAGCACATAACTCGAAGGACAAAGGAAATGACTTCCTTTTGAAATGAAAGAGAGGATCATGTTTGAATATTGTTGTGCTTAGAATCTTCAGGATGTGAAAGGTAACTTGGAAGTTGGCACAGAGAAGGGAAACAGAGAGAGAGAGAGGGAGAGAAAGCAACAGTTGGGTTTGGTGGGCAGAAGGTGACACATACAGGGATGACCAGACAACACAAGTGGGGGAGGGAGGAGTGTCTTCTTCTTCTTCAGACAGAGGTGAGCAGAATTGAGGAGGGAGGAAGCTGTATGTCTGTAAATCCAGGGAACAGAAGGCAAAGAAAGCGTTCAGGACAAAGATCCAAAGCGTAGGAATTTGTGACCGACAGAATGTGAGTTCTCAGCTACAGTGGGAACACTTAACCAGTGTGTACATTTTCACCGTGTCAAACATCTGACATTACAGCTTTACTCGTTGGTAAGTTAGAGGATTGGTTAATGTGATTAGAGTTGATTGTGCTTCCTTGGTACGATTATTAACTACATTGTCAGTCCATTGTTTTAGCTCGTTCATGCTGAGAAGCCCTTTCACTTTATTACTCTCCGTATGGACACTTCTTTTGTATGCTTATTTAAACAGTTACGTCCCTCAGATCACTAGCATTTACTCTTTGTTTCCATATGTTAAAGATGAAGTGTGTAGATGTTAAAATACAAACTGTATAGAACAGGCCCTGTTAACTGACAACTCCTCCATCCCAACCTTGTCCAGCTTTGCTTTAGAAGGCAGGGACAGATGGGTAAATTGACCTGCCAGTCTAGATAAACTGAAAGCAACAGTGGCCACAGGAAGTCCTCCTAGAAGCCGTGGCCCTTGAATTCAGCCTCGGAGAATGAACCTGAGTGTGTTGTAGGCATGCAGGGTCGGGTTTAGGCAGAGGGGACAGGAAAGGGATAGAAAGGCACTGATTTCAAGGGTGCAGCACACTCTAAGTGTCTGGGTCAGAGGTTCTCAATCTGGGGCTTTCGATTCTTTGAGGGGTTGAATGACCCTTTCACAGTGTTACCTAAGACCATATCAGATTTACATTACGATTCATAGAAGTAGCAAAATCAGTTATGAAGGAGCAATGAAAATAATGTTATGGTTGGGGTCACCACAACATGAGGAACTGTGTTAAAGGGTTGCAGCCATAGGAAGGCTGAGAACCACTGTTCTAAGTAGTTACCAATGGCTGAGCATAGAGTAGGGAGAGAGATCAGAGAGGGCAAGTTAAAAGCCCAGGCTATGTGCACAGTGTAAGGTTAAATGTAGTTGACACTACAGCTATATATACAGGATTCAAATATTCTGCTACCTATGAGTGGGTGACTATTCTTGGGCAAGGGACATAACTCTGTACGTTTTAGTTTCCCCAGCTGTAACCTAAAATTGAATATGGTTCTACATGTTTCCCTCACATAGAGTATTCAAAACAAAGTGGTAACAGCTATAGAATGATCGTCGATTATGGAAGCATCTTGAAGGACTCAGGAAGGTAGGGATGGGTTCAGATTTGAGTCTTAGAGGGATGTCGACTGTGGCTTGGAGAGCCATGAAAACTGGAGTAAAAAGAGGACAGGAAGCAAAGTCAGTCACTCAGTAGAGAGTACTGAGACGTGAGCGGAGGAGGTGCTGGATGCAGAATACACAAGGAAGGAGCCACTGTAAGTCCTGGAGGCCCATCAGATGAGGATAGGAGTTAATTAATACCCAGGCTTCTATTTCAAACACATGGCTTTCCATTTGTACCCTAACTATGGGGGGATGGGGGGGAAGAGAGAGAGAGAGAAAGAGAGAGAGAGAACGAGAGCGAGAGGTGGGTTTAGGTCCAAACCCAAACTTTTATTGATTTAGTCTTGGCATCTCATCTATGCTATTTGACCAGGTTGAATTTTAATATTTTCCTCTCCTCAAAAAGAAGTTGACAAACTTGCCCTGGCAGAGCTGTGAGGAATGTATTGAGACCAAGTAGTGACTGAGACTCACACCACAGCCACTCAGGGAAACTGGCGTGGACTAGAGCATGAGAGCACCGAATTCCATGGAACACCCCTATGGACAAAATACCTCCCCAAACCCAACAAAAGCCATCATAAAATGTGTCCCTCCCAGCACTTGCAGTGGCTACCCTTAGAACGCAGACGCTTTCCAGATGTTCTTACCTTCGTTTACTGTTCTATTTCTGGGAACCTGGGACTCTTACCTTGTTTGCACTCCAGGGTGTTTTACGAGAATTCACTGATAAGACAGAAGCCAGGTTGGACAGGAGTGCTACTCGGAAGACAGGGACAGGTGCCCAGAAGAGGGCTAGTTCAATAGGCAGAAGACCTGTCTCCACCCGCAGATAAGATTCTAGGTGACAGATTACCCTCCTCTCTGTTGTTCCCTCTCCCCCTGAGAACTGTCTGAGCAGCAGGGTCTTGACTGACATTCCTAATCTCACTCTGAAAGGTTTCTACTGATGCTGAGGTAAGGGAAGCAAACACCAGGCCTTGTCAGGATGGGTTGCCTGCGGCTGTCTAGAAAGGTTCTGGGCTGTGACGGAGCCCTCCCAAGTGCAGAAATTCACTTCAAAAGCAGTCAGTCCGGGCCTCGCAACAAGCTGGTGTTTGTTAACTTGAACTTGAGGCGGCACACACAAGGCGTCCATTTCTGGTTTGCGCTCTGGGGCAAGTCCTTGACTACATGAAGGTTGAGACACTTGGGGAATTTGTGAACTGTCCGGTTATTCAGATAAAAATCTAGAATCGGAAAGGAGGTTTCTTAGAGGATTTCAAGATTTCAAAGTTTTACTATAAACAGCTGAAGCGCCACAGCAAATCTGAGCTCTCCTTCCACCCACCCTCAGTTGAAGTTCGCCTTCGGTAAACACCAGCTATTTCTCTGACTTCTCTGTGAAGCACAAAGAGGGCTTCATCTCCCGAGTTTTTGAGAAGAAAAGATCTGACTCTTTCTAGCACGGATGAGCTGGATTTCAACAGGGAACAAATTGATCTATCCACCCCCCCCACCCCGCTTTTATTATTTTTCTCTTGCATCTCAGCAATACACACTATGTAGCCAAACTAACCCTGATCAGCAGCACCTAATTACAAAGTAGATTGAAACTGAGGCCCAGCTGAGCCTCCCTGGAGCTACAAGATGTGCTCTGTCATTTCTTGCATTTCATCACATTTAATTATATTAATCTTTGCCACAACTGGAGGCGGTATTATGAATTTTGGTCTAGCAACTGAGTTCAAGGTCACTTAGCTAATATGTAACTCTAAATGTTACCAGTTTCTAAGTCAAGGATATGTCCTTTTCTCAGACCGATGTCCTTCACCGGCTTTCCAAAATGTTAGTTCTCTGCCTCTTGTTCTATGGCAACCTCAGCCCCTCCCCGGCCCTGCCCTTGTAACCCTAAAGTATCCCGATCATATTTACACTCTCTGGTCCTGGGTGCTTACCTAAGCTAGAAAGTTTATGCCGGTCTTTTAAAGAAACTTTTCTAAAAGAAGACTTATTTATGTGAGTGCTCTATGTGCATGTACTCCTGTATATGAGAAGAAGGCACCTGATCCCATTATAGATGATTGTGAACCACCATGCGGTTGCTGGGAATCAAACTCAGGACCTCTGGAAGGACAGTCAGTGCTCTCTTAACCAATGAGTCACCCCTCCAGCCCCTAAGGAAACTTTTTATACTATTGCCTTTTGGCTTTTGTGTTTTCATTAAAATGAAATGAGATTTTCTTTAATAATGAAAATGAAATTTCATTAAAATGTGTAGAACGTGTGCACACATGAGTTTGTGTTGTGAGCTTCTGCACCAGCATGCAGAGGCCACAGGGGTCTTTCTGTGTGGCTCTTTACCTTATTGCCTTGAGACAGGGTCTGGGACTGAACCTGAACCTCACTATTTCATCTAGGCTGGTTGGCCTGTCTCTGTAGGCGGACTTTGCCAAGAAGTTTTTTTGTACTGTGCAGCCTTCCTTATAGTCACATGCCGCTTGGATTTCTGGGAACAGCTTAGGAGCCCTATTTAAGACAGTGTTGCCAGTTGGAATTGGCAGTTAGTGGCAGAGGATGTTGATAGGAAGGCAGGCAGGCAGGAATGAGGCTCCGACAGAGGACAGTTGCTGGGAAGGAAGGCAGCCACCAGGCTGAGACAAGGGTCAGTTGATGGGAAAGCATGTCATGGGGCAGTTAACGGATTAGATGCTGTTAGATGTCACTCCATAATTGGAGTTACAAGCATGTGTGGCAACGCCTGGCTTTTTATGTGGGGATGTGAACTCAGGTCTCACGCTTACAAAGTAAGCACTCTACCCACTGAGCCATCACCTCAGGTTCATCTTATTGATTAATTGCTTTCGTATTGGCTTTTTGTATAAAGGGAAGAAAGGATTATTTTAGCATCTAATGATCCAGGCATAGTTGGAAGGGGGAATTAGCAAAACCACTCAGTTCTGACTTGTATTCATTGCAAGTTTCAATTACCTTGTAAAATGGACTAGACAATGTTCCTTCGGTTTCTATTTTGTGGTATAATTTGAGAAGTATTGGCGTTAAGTCTTCTTTGAATGTCTGGTAGAATTCTTTGTTAAAACCGTCTGGCCCTGGGCTTTTTTTTTTTTTTTTTTTTTCCTTTTTCTTTTTGGTTGGGAGATTTTAATTACTGCTCCTATCTTACTAGGGGTCATAGGTCTGTCTAAATTGCTTATCTGATCTTGATTTAACTTTGGTAACCGGTACGAACTGAGAAATCCATCCGTTTCTTTTAGATTTCCAATTTGGTGGAGAACAGGGTTTTAAAGTGTGTCCTTATGGGTTCCCTCGTGTCTGTTATGCCCTCCTTTTCATTTCTAACTTTGTTAATTTGGATAGTCTCTCTCCACTCGTTAGATAATTTGGGTAAGTACTTGTCAATATTCATTTTTTTCTTTAAGAATCAACTCTTTGTTTCACTGATTCTTTGTATTATTCTTTGTTTTTTGTTTGTTTGTCTCTACTATCTACTCTTTATGGGTCTGATTTCTTCTTTTTGTTTTAGAGCTTTTACGTGTGCTGTTAAGTTGCTAGCATGAAAGCTCTCCAACTTTCTGCTTTGTTTTACGTTGTTTCTCCATGCAGGTACCCAGCGCTATGAACTTGCCTTGCAGAACCCCTACGCCGTGTACCACAAGTGTAGGTGTACTGTGTTTTCATTTTCATTCTGAAGTGTCTTTCATTTCTGTCTTGACTCATTTTTTCATTCAGTAGAGAGTCGTTCAACTTCCGTGAGTTTGTAAGCTTTCTTTTGTTTTGCTGACGCTGATACCCAGTTTTAATCCTTGGTGCAGATACAATTCGCTGAATATTTCAATTTTTTCGTGTCTGTTGAGACTTGATTTGCGTCTGAGTATGCGGTCAGTTTTGAGGCAAGTTCCATACGGAGCTGACGAAGAAGGTATATTTTGCGTTCTGGCGGAATGTTCTCTAAATATCAGCTGGGCCCATATGGCTATAACTTCAGTTAGACCCAGCATTTCTCTGATTAGTTTTTGTCTAGATGATGACCTATCTATTGGCAAGAGTGGGGCATTGAAGTCTCCCACTACCAGTGTATGTGGGTCAATAGGCCATTAAAGCTGTAGTAGTGTCCCTGTTATGAATTTGGGTGTTCTTGTGTTTGGTGCATAGATATTAAGGATTGCAATGTCCTCTTGGTGGAGTCTTCTTTTGATGAGTATATTACTGTCCTTCCCTATCTCTTCTGATTAGTTTTGGTTTTAAGTCTATTTTGTCAGATGTTATAATAATGGCTACATCAACTCCCTTCTTTGGCCCATTTGCTGGGAATACTTTTTTCATGCTTTCGCCCTGAGGTCATGTCTGTCTTTGATGTTAAGGTATGGTTCTTGGATGTAGCAGAAGTATGGATGCAAGTTTTCACATCCATACTGTTAGTCCGTGGCATTTTATTGGGGCATTGAGACTATTGCTGTTGAGAGATATCAATGAGCAATGTTTGTTGATTCCTGTAATTCTGCTGTTGTGGTGTGTGTGTGTGTGTGTGTGTGTTTCTCTTCTTTTATTTTGCTGGTTGGGATTATTTATTCCTTGTGCTTTCTTGGAGGTTGTTAAGGTCTTTAAGTTACAGTTTTTCCTCTAGCACCTTCTGTAGGTTAGGCTCTGTAAACAGATATTGCTTAAATATGGTTCTGTCATGGAATGTCTTATTTAATAGTGATCAAAAGTTTTATTGGGGACAGTAGTCTCTGCTGGCATCTGTGGTCTCTTAGAGTCTGTAGCACATCTGTCCAGGCCCGTCTGGCTTCTAGAGTCTCCATTGAGAAGTCAGGTGTAATTCTAATAGGTCTGCTTTTATATGTTGCTTGGTCTTTTCCCCTTGCCACTCTTAATATTCTTTTTTTTGTTATTTATGTTTAGTGTTTTAATTATTATGTGCCAGGGATGCTTTCTTCTCTGGCTTAGTCTATTTGGGGTTTTGTATGCTTCCTGTAACTTGATAGGCATCTCCTTTAGGGAAATTTTCTTCTATCATTTTGTTGAAAATGATTTCTGTACCTCTAACCTGGGTTTCTTCTCCTTTTTCTATTCTTATTATTCTTAGAGTCGGTCTCTTCATGGTGTCCCAGATTTCCTGGATGTTTTGTGCCAGGGTTCATTTTTAGATTTATCATTTTCTTTGACCAGAGTATTACTTTCTTCTGTTATGTCTTCAATACCTGGCATTCTCTCTTCCATTCTATTCTCTTGGTGAGACTTGTTTCTCTGAGTCTCCTGTTTGAGTTCCTAAATTTTTCATTTCCAGATTTCCCTGAGTTTGGGTTTTCTTTATTGATTCTATTTCCACTTTCAGGTCTCGAACTGTTTGATTCATTTTTTTTCCCCCCATGTTTTGCTTGTGTTTTCATAGAGTTCTTTAAGAAATTTATTCATTTACTCTTTAGGGAACTCTATCAGATTCATAAAGACTTTTAAAAAGTCTTTTTCTTGTGCTTCAGCTATATTAGAATATACTCCGTGCCTACTGTGGTAGGACTGCTGGGCTTCAGTGGACATATTGTCCTGGCTGTTATTGATTGCATTTTTACACTGGCATCGAGGCATCTGGGTTTGGGAAGATTGTAATTCTAAGTGTTGTTCCGAGTTTCCTCTCTGTTTCTTAGAAGAGTGTGGTGGCTGTGTGTTGCCTGGTAGGAAATTCTTCTGTAAGTCTGATAGGTGTGACCACTGTGGGGAGGGGTTCCAGGTAAAATGTGTTCCTAGGTATTGGGGGCTGACACTTAGGAATGGGGGTGGGCTAGGAGAGAGTGTGCTGAGAGGATTCATAGGAGGGAAGGGAGCAGGGCTCTCCACGAGGATCTACTTGGTCCCCTGGGAATGGAGGCAGAGAGTGATGGGAGGCCCTTGAAGATGGTCTGCCTCAGAGCTAGGAGTGAGACTTCAAGACTGGAATGGAGGAGGGAGTGAAAATCTAGCCTTCCTGCTTCCTGGGCCAGGAATGGCCTGTGGGCTCCCGAGGAATGCCTGCTGGAGCTGGGGATGAAATTAATCAATGAGTGGGGGGAAAGTTAGGAAAGGAAGATCAGTGTGATCCACTAGAGATAGAGGAGGGGGGCTGAGGCAGGTGGTCTGCTCCAGAGCTGGGGGTGACTGGGGCACTGAATGTGAAGGAGTGGAAGAAGAGGAGATGTGAAGATCTGCAGATAGCCTACCTGCTTCACAGTGGCCTGTGGGTTACTGGGGAGTGAAGTGCCTACTGGAATTTTGCCACCACCCCACCAAGGGCTTTTTGGCTTGGGCATTTATCTTCCCTGATCCTTGCTATATCAATATATCTGTTTACTGGGACTTTACGTAAACTTTCTTTTTTTCTTTTTTTGGACAGACTTTCACTATGTAACCCTGGCTGTCCCAGAACTCTCCGTAGACCGAGCTGGACTTGAACTCACAGAGGTCTACCTGCCTCTGCCTCCTGAATGCTGGTGTGAAAGATTTTCACCACCAAGTCTGGCACAATTTCATTCTCACGAATCTAGTTTTTCCGTTGAAATCAGGCAGTGCAAACACCCATCACATATGGTTTCTGTGTCAGTCATGTTTTACATCCCAGGATTTTTGCTGTATTGGTTTAATTTGTCTCTCGGACTGAACTATAAGTCTTTGTGAGTGCTAGCTTTGGGCTACCATTGAATATTTCATTTCCAGAACTATTGTGGGGATTTAGTTGATGCTCCCTAAGTATTGGTGAGATGCTGGCTATTGAGTGGGTTTGAAAACCAAGCTGATTCTGAGTTTTGCAATTTGTGTGACCTCGGACAAGTCGGTTAACTACTCTGAGCCTCATGTCTATACTTGATAAGATAGTGACAGTGAAACACACCTCATGGCCGTGTGAAAATTACACGTGTGGCCTGGGAGGAAAGTCAGTTCACGTGACATGGCTGTTGCACTCAGGAATGCGCAGCAGTGGTGGCTACCTGCGCAAAGTCTGGGCCCGTCAGTATTCCACCGGGGATCTAGGGGGTACTGATAAGACCCTCCTCTGCAGGAGTTAAGCCTAGGGAAAGAAACCCTACAGGGATATGGCCAGGGATACATTTTCTCCTTCAAGTAAAAGACCCACCTATGCTCATGCGGGTGACCCTAATAAATGCAGTGATCTCTCCCCCTGACTCCCCAAAAAACAGAGAAGTATAAAAGGAACTTGTGGACACAGTGGAATTTGATGCGTGGGGAAAGAGGACTTTGATAAAACATTACACACACACACACACACACACACATCTGCCCACCTCTCTCCATATATACTAAAGAGTAAATAAGCTAAATAATAAAAAGGAAAACCAATTCAGTTTCTCTCACACAGGTTCATTATAAATGCTACCAAACCTGTTGACATTTCCTAGAAAAATTATTTTTCGCGGTAGTGTCGTGATCTAAAAATACCTCCCACAATTAAAAGCTAGTAAGAGACCTCAAGAAGCCAACACAGTAACGACATTTCAAGTCTGTCTGCTTGCCTTTTTCTGGTGGAACTCCTATATGCACTTCTCTTCATGAAGAAGAATATGAATAACTAACCCAGTTCATGCTCAGCCTCAGGGACGCTTCAGGAATCCTGGCACAGGGTGGGAATTTTAGTCTTAAGGGGATCTAGGGTGAGACTTACTGGTCCAGTAAATCTTACAAGAAACCTACAAGACCAGTGCATTTCATTCTATGTGAATAATGCCTTTTGAGGAAAGCTATGTGAGACAGAGAGGTGGCTCAATAGTTAAGAGAGCTTGCTGCTCTTCTAAAGGACTTGTGTTTGATTCTCAGAACCCAGGTTAGGTAGCAGACAGCCGCCTGTAACTGCAGGAGATCAAATACACTCTTCTGGCCCACCTGGGCACTGCACCCACATAACATACACTCAGACATAAACACGTAGGTGAAAATAAAAAATAAGTAAACAAGCCAGGAATATAAATTAAATGGTAAATAATAGCATGCATGCTTCAGAGTTTGGGGCAAAGGATGTTCAGTTTTAATTGTCTTACACAACACAGTCACTTGGAAAGTGAATCTCAGGGAAGGATTGTCTACGTTAGGTTTGCTTATGGGCAAGTCTGTGAGGGAGTGTACTAGGTTAGTTGGGATGGAAAGACCTAACCTGATTACAGGTGGTACCACTTCATGGCCTGGGCTCTGGACTGAATGAAGAGGAGAACAGGAACTGAGCGCTGGTATGTTTGCATTCATCCATTGCTTTCTGCTCTTGACTGTGGACGTGTTATGACTAGCGGTGTCAAGTCCCTGCCACCATGACTGCTCTTCAGTGAAGGCTCTAACCTGGAACTGTGAGCCAAATAAACCCCTTTCCTCTTCAGTCGCTTTATATCACAGCAACGGGAAACGAAGCTGAGCAACGCTGAAATCAATCAAAATATCATGCATGGAAATGAACAGATGCTTAGACGTGTACTCAAGGGAGCGTGGTAAACGTGCTCATAGCAGAGTGTGGAAGGGAGATGTCTGTTCTCTGCCTCGGTCATGCTGTGTATCTATGCATGTCACTGAAGATTTGAATGTTTTTATAGTAATATGGTGGGAGAAAAAAGAAAATAGGGAGCCAGGCGTGATGGCAGCTCCTTTAATCCTAGCACTCTGAGGCAGGACGGTCCCTGAGTTTGAGACTGGCTGAGTCTATAGAGTGAGTTCCAGGACAGCCAGAGCTACATGGTGAGATCCTGCTGGGAAAACCAAATGAAAACCAAACAAACAAAGGAAGTAGGAATACCTTCGGGACAAGCAACACCCCAAGCCAGGAGGGCTCCTGCACACCAGCTCCTTAGGCCCACAGTGCTCAGTGCCCATATGTAATGAAGAGTTCCTGGGTCCTCTGCCCCGGCTGTAAGAAATTCCCAACTGTGTCTTCGTATCGCAAGTGCAGACAAAGAAGACAGGGAGGAGTCGATGCAAAAAACACAGCTCTCACCTCAAAGCAGGTAACAATGAGTTTATTCTGAAGCCAGATGTGAGTCCCCATGACTTAGCAATGCAGATTTAGGGTACCCTGCATTCCATGTTCCACAGTGGTAACACTTGATCAAGTTTTTATGGCAACTACAAAGAAATCATAACTCGAGGTACTTTTCAAATACATGGATGAAGGATCATATACTCAGATAACAGCAGAGAAAGCTATTCTGCTCTAGGACTCGGACGCTTTCTGACAGCGTTTCTTAGCTCTTCTGCTGGTTGGAAAGTAGAGGTCTGTTTGTCCATTCCACAGAATTTACCTAAAGCCACATACAAGGGCCATAAATGGCTATATAGGATCCTCAAGATGCCCCAGGATAATTTGTCTCTGGACTTGCAACATTCTAACCTCCCCACACCATTGAAGTTCCGATCAGTTGCCCGCTTTACAGCGCCTCCGTGGAAGGTGATGCTTCCAGGAACCTTCCTTCACAGAGTTCTGAGGTGGAAAAGTAACAACAGAAAGGATGTGTGGAGAATGGAAAGTAGAAGCAGCCTGTCCCCAGGTACTTAAGGAACATCTAAGTTACCTGAACACCAGACATCCAGGGCCGCAGAGGAAACACAAGACTCTGAGATCTCTGGTTATTGAACCTCGCGTCAAATCATGAGATTGCAGCTATTTTGAACCCCGGACCAGCTTGTTGAGCTTAGGAACAAGCTTGGATTTCGGACGTGTCTTTGGAAAGATGTTTATGATGCTAACTCAGGTTCTTGGAATATAATTATTTCCTCGTGTGAAGCAATAAAGAATTTGATAATTTTTTAAAGACCCTCTCTCTCTCTCTCTCTCTCTCCAGATTGGAGGTTTAGTAATTTGGTCAACAGGGCGGCTATGTGGTTCATTGGTAGAGAGCCTCATAGTCATGTGTGCTTGGTGTGATCTGTAGCACTTCATAGCAGGGAAGAAGGGAGGAGGAAGGGAGCAGGGAGGGAGGAAGGAAGGGAGGAGAAAGGGAGGCACTCAGTTACAGGCTAAAGACAGTTTTCAGGTTTATGTACATAAAAATGATTGCGGATGTAGCCTAACAGTCCAAGGACACAGGACCTTCTCTTGGCTAAGGGCTGCTAAGGGCGTACAGGGAGACTGTAGAAGGAAGTCAGAAACCAGTAATCACCGTGTTGTATTGAGCAAAGGACCACAGTATCGCATTAGTGGTTCAGCGTCAATCATCAAGTGTGTTTATTTGTCTTTTTCCTTTATTTGTACAAATGGAAATACCCTCTAGGATTTTTTATTTTTAAAATTAAAAAGCCGGGTATATTAAATGTAAACATCGAAAACTGTTCTAACCAGGAACAGTAAACATTAAGCTCGTTCACAAAACTTAGGATCTGAGTAGGGGGAAGAGACAATGTGCAGTCTACACGAACCCTGGCTGATGTGTGCCTAAATGGAGGTCAGGGCAGAGCTTTAGGTTCAGTCAGAACCCAAGGAAGACAGCAAACAGTCTCTACCATGTGATTGTATATGATTGGATCAATCTCATGCCTGGGCTTCTAACAGCAGAGCTCATGGATGTGTAGCCCAGGGCTGGCTGGCAAGACCCTGCTGCTGTACCCTGAACAGGGCTTAGGACTCCTCTAGTACATCCCTATGTTTATTGCAGCAGCTGCCTCTGGGTGAGTGAATTGCAAAAATGTGCTGCTTCTTTGGGGTGACAGAGATTGGGAGAGAGGGACCCTCCTGTATCTGTGAAAGACAAGGAAACACATTCATATGTGCAAAACCCTGCCAGACCTCAGTAGAAGGAACCATCATAATAGCAGGCACCATACTCGACAGTGGAACCCTGAGGATCTGAGCTCAGGTGTTTTTATTGGTACAGAAATCCCAGGTTTCTACTAATAGCACATACAGATCATGAGCAATAAAACATCCCATGCGTAAATCAAACACCTGCAGACGATACAAAATGCCAAGATCTAGGCAGCCTCTTACCT
>JAMJFZ010003581.1:4082500-4217500 GCA_026225945.1 Cricetomys ansorgei | reverse complement strand
TTAGGAGAAAGGAAGGCAAGAGGCACACTTAGCCTCAGGGCTCCTGTTTGAAGATAGAAGACACACCTGGATTTTTCTACCTGCCCTGAGGCATGCGCTCAGCCCTTCTGCTGCTCCCCTGAATGAGTCAGCAAGGATTGGGTTGTAAAGTAAGCAGCTGAGTGATGAGCAGCCAACTCCTGAGCCTCTATTAATGTGCATGTCTTTGCACATTTTCCATGGCTCTCATAGCTCCCTCATGGGACAGATATTGGTCCCTTGTTTGGCAAATAGGGAAACTGAGTCCCAGAGAGAAGTATCACAACTACAAAGGGAGGCGTTAACTCAAAACCCTATTCTTTCCTCTTCCCCCAAGCAATTCTAGCCAAGAACATATGGGAGAGCTCAACCCAGCTCCCCTGCTAAGATCAGGAAGGACTCATGGCTTCCCCCCACCCTAGTCCCTCTGTCCCTCCTTGCAGGTGTGTGGAGGGCTGGCTCATAAGGCCCCAGCCTTTTCTGAGAATCTACAGGAAAGAGACAAGTTCTCTAGTTATGTGGCCACTGGTAAGTTGCCCATGCTCCCATAAATAACCTCTCACCCCAGTAAAGTTCCTTCTGTGGCAACTCTAATTAAACTCATTAGGTCTCCTCCTCCACACCCCCACCCCCCACCCTACCACCGACATGGGCATGAGCATAGAAATGGGGCTAGTTGAGAAGAAGGGAAGGTCAGGAATGGAAGAGGGACAAGAAAGGGTAGTGGTGGGTGAATATGATAAATGTACATGTATGAAAATGTCAATAAACCCATTATTATATATAATTAATGAATGCTTTTACAAAAGAAATAAACAGGAAGAAAAACTGAAAGGGAAGTCCTGCTACCCTGACTCAGAATCACAAATGGGTAAAGTAAAAAACAGCATAAAGCTCCTTTTTCAGAAAGTTGTTATGGAAATGCTCACCTGATGGGAGTGGAGACCCCAGGTTTTTCTATTGGGCTAGAAGCATTGAGTAATTCCAGTCAAGGAAAGGCAGGAGAGCCTAACCCTCATGCCAGAGAGCCAGTGCACAGCGAAGAAGAGGAGGAAGGTTCTAAGAAGCATAGAGGGCAGATGGGGTTACTACTTCTGAGTAAGAAGGGACAGGCTGGAGACCAGCGTACAGAGACAGATTTCACTCCTGCACCTCAGGGCTACTTGCTGAGTCCACTTTCCGCCAGCAGGAGCAGACTGCCACAAGGATGCCAGAGATGGGTACAGAAAAGAGACAAGAGTATTGTCATGGCTGGTTGTATGTATCAACTTGATTGGGCTACAGGAAGCTCAGATATTTGGTAAAGCATCCTTAATGACTGTGAGGGGGCTTCTCACGTGAGTTGCCTGGGAATTGGTGTACAGAATAAAGCAGATTGCTCTCCCCATTGGGGGTAGGTCTCATCTAAGTCATTGAATGTCCATGTTGTATAAAAATGGCAGAGGCTGGGAAATGTCTTCTCTCTGCCTATCTCTGAGCTGGAACGTGAGTGCTCTGCCTTTGGAGTGAGATGTGGGCTGGAACTTCTATGTGTTAGGCTTTCCTGCTTCTTGGATTCGGATTTGGACAGGAACCTATCAGCTTTCCGGGTTTGTAGTTCTAACCTGCAGGTCACCACGCTCCTCGGCTTCCTGAACTCTGTGAGCCAATTAGTTCTAAGCACTCCCAGGGCTGGAGACACTGTACCAGGTGACTCAACAGACACCTGTAACTCCAGCTCCAGGGGATCAGATGTCCCTTCTTGCCTCTGTGGGCATCCAGACATGTGCACGAATATACACACAAATAAAATAAAATGAATCGTAAGAAAATAAACTGCATGCAGTCCCTTGGTTCTGAGTCTCTGGAGCACCCCGACTGCCCTAATGAAAGCATCTTCTCCCTGAGCCTTTTGTACATTCTGGGACTCAACATGGAAGTTACAGGTAGGGACAAACTTGAGACAGACCAAGCCGGATGAAGGAGCAACTCAAGGGCTCCAGAAGCAATGTACATATTGGCAATTTGGTGATGTAACAGATGGAGGCAGGGGACCCAGGGCTAGATTCTCGGGCATGTGTCCGTGTGTCGGCATAGCACTGTGCACTCAGCGGGGTCCACGCACGCTTACTTTAACACTCTGATGCTACAGAGTTGGAAGTTTTAGTAAGTCCGATCAAGGGGTAATATATTTTTGTGTTGCCCTGGTTCCTACAGATGGAGTATAGTCAGCGATGATACACTTATAGGGTTGTCTGTTAAAGAAGACCCTGGAGACAAACTTAGAAAAACGGTAACTAGGGTGGGAAGCGACAGTGACAGCTGTTGCCACATCAGGGCTAGAGAGTTGTTCCACCAAACAGCCTGAGCCCTAGCATGAACCTCAGCTTCCAGGAACTCTGGTTTTTCTCGAACAATTCTATGAGGGAAAGATGGAAAGCGTCGATCACACGAACTGAAGAAGTTTCCCTGTGAAGTGAGCACCAGTCTATACCAGGCCTTAGGCAGGGTCTCACTCACCCTTTCATAACACAGACCTTTGTCCCTAGATCTGACTAAGAAGTTGAGCAACGTGAATACTTTGGCCAGGCCCTGCCCCTCCCCAGAAGAAATAAGAGTTCCCTAAGGCAATAGATATGAGTCAGGTGCATTGCAGGGAAGGAGAACGTGAGCGTGGAGCTGGGGAAAGGTTCCGAGACGTCTCAGAAGCTGCTGGGCGGGGCTTGATCAGACTGTTAAGTACCAAACCTAACGTCACTCAGCTCTGACCGTCCTCCAGGGAGGATTTCGAGATGGGTGCTCACGACGCCCCCACTCCTCTCTGAGAACCTAGAGGCAGTAGCTAATGGTTGCTGGGGGAGAGAGAGGTTTTCTTCAGTGGTAGAGCCACAGGTATGTTGCCCATGTTCTTGTAAATAATTCCCCAGTGAGGAATTCATTGGGACACACAACACACACACAAAGCATGCATGCATGTACATGTGTATACACACACACACACACACACACACACACACACAATTATAATGGGGAAAGAGGAAAGTATAAAGAAAAACTGTCTATTATTTCTTGCATGAGTGAAAAGTCTCCACTAAGAGGTAGAAACTACTGTAAAACACTCCAGGGAGAGTGTCTCACACCTACAGTCTCAGCTCTTGGGTGTAGTGGTGCAGAGACAGGAAGATTGCCTAAGGGTTCAAGCAGCCCTGGCTTCATAAGGAGTCCCATGCCAAGGCTGCACAGTGAGAGCCTAAGTCAAAAACCAAATAAATAAACAAGTAATAACGCAAGCAGAAAGCTAGAACGGAAGGAAGGGCTTTGGCCAGGGAAGTAACATTCACCGTGTGTTGATACTCTCCTCCTATGGGGTTAGAAAGGGAGTCTGGACTAACCTGAAGGAAGAACGATTTGACTAGACACAGAACTCACTACACTTGACCTTTCACTATTGGGGCGGGGCAGCGTAAGGTAAAAAGCTACAGGAAAAAAAAAAGTGTATTAGGGGCTGGAGTGACGGTTCAGCTGTCAAGACCACGCACTGTTTGTGCAGAGGACCCAAGTTCGGTTCCCAGCACCCACATCAGGCTGCTTGCAACAACCACCAATGATTGTCACTATTGCTTCAAGACATCTGAGGCCTCCCCCCGGCCTCTGAGGGCACATGCATTCTTGCTTTCTCTCTCAAATAAAAATAAATCTTTAAAAACTCATATTAGGAAAAGAAGTATTTGGGCTTCAAATCAAAATGGAAGCTATAGAAGGTAGTATACAATATATTTAGCAAAGGAACAAAGCGCATTTGATTTCTGTGCCAGAGAGTCACATTTTCCCTCATAGAGGTCCCAAGAAGAAACAATAAAATAAACAGCTCTTGCTTTGCCCTAGCCACGGTCAGGAGCACTTTAAATCCTTCAGCTTCTTTAGTTCTTATAACAGAAGCCATGTCAAGAGAACGCTTGCGTATTAGATGTATCGTCCACCTGGGAACTGAAGCTGATTTCACGACAGGCCCTGAGGCAGTGAAAGGCAAATGGGCTGGTCCTCAGAAACGGTGAATATAGAAAAGTCACCAAGAGACCTTCTGGGATAAAAATGAGAAGAGATAGATGGTTGCCTGGCTAACTGGAAGGGTTCATTCATTTATTCATGCTACATTTATTGATATTTATGCTAGGGTATGTCGGTGCTCAACATGAAAATAATGGCAAGTTGTTTTAAATGGTGCTTGTGCTTAAACTCTCTCCAGTAATACATCCAACATCTTATTAGTTCTCATCATTCTAACCCTTTATGCTGATAGATAGGCTTCGATATTTGACCTTGTACTTATTTGACCTTGTGTACAAAATGTATGTGCGCAAATACATTTTGATCTTGTACATATTGACCTTGTACAAAGTCATGATTTTTTTTTTATTTCTTTTTATTTTGCCTGTATGGGTGCTTGGCCTGACTGTATGTAACTGTACCACGTGAGTGCTGTGCCCACTGGAGCCAAAGAGAGTATCAGGTCTTTTGGAACTGGAGTTACAGATGCTTACAAGCCCTGTGTGGGTACTGGAAGCCAAACCCAGGTTTTCTGCAAGAGCAGCAAAGGGCTCTTAACTGCTGAACTATCTCTCCAGCTCCCTTGTAAATATTTAATAACAAATATCTACTTGTGCCTTCATTTCTATTTTCCTAACCATTCCCAGAGACGTGGACTAGTAGATATTTACAATAATGTGGATAGCAGCATATTTCCTGACGACTTAAAAATCTCAAGATAATTCAGCCTTCCATTGAATGGGCAAACTGTTGGCGCATTCATACAATGCAATGTTTAGCGGAGAAAATGGAGGCATTATCATTATAAATAACAACATGAATGAGGGGCTAGAGAGACAGCTCACGGGTTAAGAACATATACTGCTCTTGCAGAGGACTCAAGTTTGATTCCCTACACCATGTCCAGCTTCAGCATGGAATCCAAAGCCTCTGGCCTCTGAGGACACCTACACATACCCACACACATATGTACACATACACGGAATTTAGAAATAAAAATAAATTTTAAAAAGGAATTTAAAAATAACAGGATGGATAAAGACTGAGCAACAGCAGCAGCAGCAGCAGCAGCAGCAGCAGCAACACAATAACCACAAAGGAAGTTTCTGGAGAATAACTGTCTTATAGTTTATCTTTTTCAAGGTTCAAGTGTCAAAACAATAGTGTGTAGGGATAAGCAATGTGTTGCTGTTTTAAATAAAGTCATCGGTTTTATATGCAGGCTAAAATTGATACTTCTAAAGCAAGAAAACCGGAAAGAGAAAATTCAAGGCAGAAGCTGTCTCAGTGGAGGAGAGGTGTGTGAAGAAAGAGATCACGGTTGTGAAGTTCTAGACCAGGTTCCTATTGTGCTGGGTGGTAGAGACATAGACATTCCTTAGAAAAATAACCAAACTGAAGGCAGTAAGTGGAAAGAAAGGATCACACACAGGTGAGTGCCGAAGCCATGTAAATCTCATTCTGGCACCTGCTGAGCTGCTAGCGCTGCATGAGACCTAGACCCTAGATCTATTTCTGAAATAGCAAGTGACTCCCCTCCAGCTGCCTCGTGTGGGTGCTGGGAACCACGCTCAGATGCCCCAGAAGAGCAGCAGGTGCTCTCGACCACTAAGCCATCTCTCCAATCTCAAGATATAGAACATTTTATCTCTATTTTTTTTTTTTTATGTACAGACAGACTTCTCCTGGGCATTAATGGTGTAGTTTCCAAAGCCTACTCAGAGTATCAGGCTGTGGTCATAGTGAATAAGAGGATTCCTCACTGGGGCATACTATAATGAGATAGCGCTTACTCGGGTATCTCTGCTAATTTGTTTAACTTTCCCTTGATAATCTCTTTAAATTAATTAACAAGCCCAAATCGGGACATACTTGGGCATTACAGAGCTCCTGGACAATTTAGAAATCATTCAGTGCAAGTTATTAGAGGATTATTACCCATTCTTCCTCCAGCCAGATATCTGACCTCATAAATGTATACAATTAGGGTTCTTTAAATTGGCAGGCGTTATGGTTTGAATGTGAAATGTCTCCTATAAGGTCACATATTTGATTACTTGGTCAGAACTAGCGGCACTGTTTCAGGAGGTTGTGTAGGTCTCTGGAGCCCTTCCTGCAAACATGCGGGAATGTGAATTGGCTTAATCTTGTGCAGGTCTCCTGCAGGCAGCCACAGCTGCTGGCCCTGTCATGCCCAGAAGACGCCTTGATGCAACAATACCTTCCCACCTTGACCTCTGGTCTTAAAACCCTTCAGCTCTCTCTTTCACCATGTACTCTGGAGGAGGGGAAGATATAGATGTCCTGTTTGGGGTTGACCATCCCACAGTTATTCCAGGTTTGTTGTTGTTTGTTTGTTTTTTGTTTTGTTTTGTTTTTTGAGACAGGGTTTCTCTGTTACGACTCTGGCTCCTGGAACTCACTCTGTAGACCAGGCTGGCCTCCAACTCACAGAGATCCACCTGCCTCTGCCTCCTGAGTGCTGGGGTTAAAGACATGCACTACTTCCCGGCTCACATTTGTTCTTCAGTGGAAAAAAAAAAAGTATGAAATAAAATAAAGGGAGTCAGCTAGACTTTTAGCCCGATTTAAGGGAGGATATAGGAGAAAGAAAAAAAGTGTTTGAGAATTTGTTGAAAATAAAAGCCACCCACCCCCTATTTCTCTTTATTACAAATGACTCTACCGTAGCATGCAAATGTTACTCTAGAAAAACAGACATCCACAGATATGGGTGCAGATGCCTCTGAGGAGTTCTTTGCAGTTGTTTGCGAGGTATTGATACGTTTTGTTTTTGACGGCTATAGCCATTTCTTTCCTTATGTGCCAGGCATTGTGCAAGAGGTAGGCAATGCAGCAGGACCCCAGGCCAGGAGTTATCCTTGCTCCCCTAGAACTGACGTCATTGGAAGGAAGTCAGACAAGCATCACGTGACCACCTAAGCTGGGGTCTGTGCGTATCCGGATCTCACCAAGTCTGGGGGGGATGGGGGATGACTGTGATGTCACCCAACAAACTATTGCCTGTAAGAGGAAGTTGAAAAATGCTCAGAGAGCCCTGAAATGGTCCTCCAGCTTCTGACAAGAAGAGCAGGCTGTCTACCAAAGACCCAAATGCAGGGACAGATTCCTGCTGTACTTGCTTTGTGCCCGGCTGCCACTCTGACCCAATTTACAGCCCCCTGCAGCTCTCTCCTGTACTTTCCCATGTGAAGTTGTTTATCTTTCTTAACAGTCGACTTGATTTATTCCAAGAGAAAGCTCCCCCAGCTCTGCTGGTAATCTAGTCCCACAGTAAATTGCTATTGTAATCAAAATTCCTAAAATAGCTTGTGTTTTTCTTCTGCAATCACCTCTGTCTAAAAACCTTTCCAAGTCTTCTCGTAGCTTTTGAGTTAACGTCAGTCCATACTGTTGGAGACCCCACCCTATCAGCTCCCCCTGCGTTAACAGCCTCTTTTTGGTCCCCTGTATCATCCCTACTCAACCACTTTCCTGGCAAAACTCCAGCATATTTCCTCTTCCTGGAACTACCTACCTCTTCCTCAACTCCTCTATGACTACTTTTCTTCCTCTGGTCCTTTCTTAAGCCACTTCGTCAGGCCATTCCCCTCTAACTTTGAGACGTGGTCAGATTTCCCAACTTAGGCACTGCACAGTAGACGCTTGGATTCTTACTTAGGTATCTGTTTGTTTCCTGTCTGGCTTCTCTCCACGCTGTAAGTTCTATGCCACATCGCCTTCCTTTTGTACCCATGTCCAGCACATGATAGAAAATCACTAGATTTTTTTTTTTTAACTGATCTCTGGCTGGAGATGAAGGTTGATGGTAAGTTTTCTTATGGATAATCTATAACCCTAAAGCCATCTCTCATGCAAGAGTTTACTTTCTTTTTAACTTTCGAGATGATCAGGTTCACGTGCAGTTATAATAAACAATACAGAAGGCCTAGAAAAATGGCAGTTAAGAGTGCCTCCCGTTCTTGCAGAGAGGACCCTTGTTTGTTTCCGTGATGGCTAATCTTGGTTGTCAACAGACTACATCTGGAATCAACTAAAACTCAAGTTGCTGCGAGGGAATTTTTTAAACATCAGATTATTTGAAGCAGGAATACGCATCCTAAATGTGGGCTCCGCCCTCGGATGGCAGCCTAGACGAAAGGACACCGAAAAGAGAAGCTTTGTTTGACCTGCTGGTCTCACTCTCACTGGCATCTATCCTGTTGCTGAGGTGTTCCTTCACCAGTATTCAGGATTCCAGCAAATGCTGAAAACCACCGGCTCTCCAGGAATCCTCCAGGACTCCAGTGCCAGGTTAGGACTGCTGAGACACGGTCTTGTGGAAACAGGGGTGTCCCCAAGGTGGTGAGTGATGATGGAGCCACTAGGTCAAGAAACTCAGACTCTAGAGACCATCCTTGTGGTGCAGATCCACTTTATTGTGAAAGAAGCAGGGCTTTGCATAAGGGAGAGGAGCAATCACTTTGGTTCATGCTTACTAGACACTCCAATCAGCCTACCTAAAGCTTGCTGTAGCGGGGAGGAGTGTGCAAGGTCAGAAAAGGTCCAATCATCTTTAGGTCTGTAAGCTTCAGCTCTTAGCTTATCTGATTTGCCAATGTTGGTGAACAAATTTCTCCAAAGGCGAGGAAGCAGGCACCATGCTGGTAGACATTCCCATCTTGGAGCCCAAGCGGTATGCCAGGATCTGCCATTGTAAAAAAAAAAACAATGTGCCCCAGGCTGAGGTACTCCCCCAGAGCAGGTGCTGAAGCCCATCTTTTTTCTCCAGCTATCGGGATCCCTTTACCACCAACGCTGAGACATCCAGCTTTGGGGACTGAACAACTAGCAGACTGGATTCTCGGCCTTTCCACCATGAGACAGTTATTGTTGAACTACCTGGACCATATCCTATAAGCCAGCAACAAATAAATAAAAAACACACATGAGAGGACCAGCATCCCCTAGCAGTGATGGCCCTGACCTTGGCTCTCTGCTTCACTGTAAAGTCTTTACTTTCTCAGAAGCCCCTTGTTTCTCAAAGGGATTTAACGAGTCAATCCAGTATTCAGATCTTGACCAATTGGTGAGATCGCCTAGCCACTGCCTGTTTGGTTTAAAAGGCCCACATGGCCACATTTCATGGCTGCCATGTTTTTTTAATTGGTTAGCCCTGGCGTGTCAGAATGTAACCCACAGAAATAAACTGCTTTAAATGGCCATATGCATATCTCAGTGTCTAACTGAGCTATTTTGCGGACCCAACAGCAGCAGCAGCAACAATACACACACACACACACACACACACACACACACACACACACACACACATTCTGTCAGTTCTGTTTCCTTAGAGAACCCTGATTAATGCAGATTCCCAGCACCTACATTGGGCCGCTCACAAAGGTCTGTAAAACCAGCTCTAGAGGATCTGTTCTCTTCTTTTGGCCTCTGCAGGTACCATACTCATGTGTACACTCCTACATTTAAACACACACATACAAATAATCATAATCATCCTCATCCTCATAAAGAATTAATACAGATACCCTTTTTACTAGTTGGCAACAGTTTGTATAACTACAAACACAATTTTACAACCAGAGAATTGCCATAGATAGACTGTGCCAATCTTATTCAGGTTTTATAACTTTTTACTGTGCCTACAGATGTATATTATTATCCACTGATTGACTGATTGATTGACATACTAGAATTTGAACCTGTACATGCTAGGCAAGTTCTCTACCACAGAGGTGTATTCCCAGCCTTCTGTTACTTTTGACAGTGAAATAGTCTCACTAAGCTGCCCAAGGTAGCCTTGAACCCAATCTGTACCCCAGGCATGCTTTGAACCTGCAATCCTTCTGCCTCAACCTCATGTGTAGAGATTACAATCCTGTGCCACATGGACTTTAACTTTATTATAGAGAGAGATTCACATACCTTTATGTTAGATATGCTTGAAGAAGGAAACTCAGTTGAGAAGTTTTCTCCATCAGATTGACCTATGGGAATGTGTGTGGAGTGGTCACTTAATTGATAAGTGAGTCCAGCCTACCGTGGGCAGTATAATCCCTAGGCAGATGGTTTTGGGTTGTATAAGAAAGCTAGCTGAGCTAGGAGCAAGTTACTAAGCAGCATTCCTCTGTGGTTTCTGCTTTAAGCTCCTGCCTTGAATTCCTGCCTCAGCTTTCTCTGATGATAGATTGTATCTTGCAAGATGAAACAAATCCTTTCCTATCCAAATTACATTTGGTAATGGCATCAAACCAACAGGAAAGGAAGACATGCTACCATAGCCAAATGTAGAATAGTTCCATCAGAACAGCCTCTTTTGCTACCCTTTATTAGCCAACCTCTTCCCGCCCCTCCTCCCCACCTGTAACCAGCCGTAATGTGTCTCCAAATTTATAGAGTACTTTAAAGAATGTTTCATAAATTTAATCATACAAAAGTTTAGAATGTTTCCTCCCAGCACGTTCCTCTTGATATCTACCCAAGTTGTTGCTCCTGTCCTTGGTCTTCTCCTTTTTATTGGTGAGTAGTATTCCCACGTGTGGGGTTGGCACACTTTGTCCAATCACTCACTTCCTGCGGGATGTCTGGGTTGTTTCTAGTTTTTGAAAGTCAATCGGCTCTGAAAATTCATATGTAGATGTTGTGCATTTCTACTTATCTGGGATGAACGCCCTAAGAACATGTTTTCTAGGTCATATGGTAAGCATATGTTTGATTTTCTAAAGCGATTGCTGTACAACGTTCAGAGTGGCTGTACCGTTTTGCGTTCTTAGTAGCGGCGTGTGTGTCTCACATCCTTTCCAACATTTGTTGGTGTCCTTAACATTTTTTTAAGACATTCTGATAGTAGCAGAGGACCTTTAAATTATTTTTATTCATGTGGGTGAGCATATGCATGTGGGTGTGGTGACCCTGAGAGATCAGAAGAGGACATCGGATCCCCTGGAGCTGGAGTTAGAGGCAATTGTGAACCACTCACCGTGGGTGCTGGGAACTGACCCCAAGTCCTCTGAAAGAGTAGTACCTAGCCTTAAACACTGAGTGATCACTCAGCTCTTTAGTATATCTTCCTGTAGATTTAGTTTGCATTTCTAGAATGGCTTATGATGTTCAATTTCTTTTCCTGCACTTCTTTGCCACCTGTGTACCCTATTTAGTGGAAGACCTGTCTTTGCTTAATTTTCTATTCTACTTTTGTAACCCTGAGTTTTGAGGGTTCTTTATATATCTTAGATTCTACCAATCTCCACTCTCCCTTCTTTATTTTTATGAACAGAGGGCCAGTTGGGTTAAAGGACTTTCTCAGTCATTCAGCAACCAAGAAAAGAAAGGTTGAAACTGTCTCCCAAATGTCTAAGCAATCATCCCCGCAGCTCACCTCAGTGAATCACCTGACTCAGCAAGCTCCCTTTGTTTTAGCCCACATAGTTTCCCTAAACCAAACACTACTGTTCGGAGTATACAGCTTTCTATATGGGAACTATTTAAAGTTTGTCTTCTAAAATTTCTTGCCTCTGTTATTCATTGCATCTTCTGCCATAATCGAGAGGGATGGTGGTGGTAAGATAGGACACGTAAGTTTCCCTTTAGCACCAAAGGACCTTCTCCCCATAGATGCAGAAAGTTGTACTGTTCATAGAGGAGCTGTCACTCCTCTACAAAACTATTTAAAGAGGGTCATCTAGCCCCAGTTGAAGTCCTCCTTGCCAGATTAGAATGCATATGATGAGTAGGTATCGTGAAAGTAAAGAAGCCAGTCCAGAGGCTGGGGAGATGGCTTAGTGGGCAAAGTACTTGATGTATAAGCACTAGGACCTGAATTCATGTCCCGATCACCCATGTGAAGTCAACAATGGCAGCACGCATCTGTAACCTGAGATGTGAGAGATGAAGACAAGAGAATCCCAGGGATTTCTGGTGGTCAATCTAGTGGAAATGGTGAGTTCCAGGTTTAGTGAGAAACAATGTTGCAAAATGATAAGGTGAAACCAGGCGGTGGTGGCATACCACTTTTAATCCCAGCACTAGGGAGGCAGAGACAGGCAGATCACTGTGAGTTCAAGGCCAGCCTGGACTACACACATGGCCCAATTCTTCATAGCTCTATGTGGATTCTGTTTCTCAAGGAGTCAACTGTTCCTAATCTCTTGTCTTGCACAGGGATTGCAAGAGCAACACACAGTGACTTTCCTGCGTGCTCCTGTCCCAGAGTGTTTTCTAACAACTCAGCCTATGGAAACTGGTGCCAGGTGTGGCCTGAACAGCTTGACGGAGTTGGGAGCCAGTTTACCTGCTCAGTGGGCGCTGAGGAACTCCACCTGCCTCTGCGATAGCAGAGAACTGATTAAACCTTGCATCAGAAGTGGGTTAGAAAAGCGTGTTATAGAAGAGAATGGCCCGGTAGGTGCCCTGTTTTCGGTGTTTGAGAAATATGGAGGGAAATGGCCCTAAGGATAGCAAAATTATGTTAAGCACAACTAAGTTATGCACTAGATAATAAAAAAGATATGAGAGGTTAATTGGCAATAAACAGCTAAGTGTGAAAGCCAAGGCGGCCTCTCTGGCAACTTATAAAGATGTTCTTGGCTCTTGAAGCCTGAGGGCTGAGAAGCTGTGGCTCATGATTTAGTAGTAAGAACAGCAGAACACCAGCGAAGGATAAGACCTGAAGTGAGGCCGCTTTACAGGGCCAGCGTCCTCACCCTGGTTAGGAAACAAAGGGGCCTTGACACATACGACAGCACTGGGTGTGGCAGTGACAGTAATTGAACCCCAAGATTTCTGTCTATGCCATAAACTTCCAGAAGGGACAGACTCCTTCCTGCTAAACACTGGTGCCCTTCTGAAGTAGGGAGACTATATTAGTTACTTCTCTGTTCCTGTGATTAAACACGCGACCAAAGCAATTTATAGAAGGAAGGGGTTATCTGGAGTTACAGTTCCAGAGCCGATCATGGAAAGGCATGGCTGCGGGTAGATAGGAGCTGAAACAGGAAGCTGAATGCTCATATCTTCAATGGCAAACATGAAGCAGAGACAGCAAACTGGAAGTCAGGCAAGGCTATCTAAGCTCACAGCCCGCTCTCAGTGATGTACTTCTTCAGCAAAATTATATCCGCCTATAACCTCTCCAAAGAGTCTTCCAACGGGGGACCAGGTATCCAAATGGGGGACATTTCTCATTCAAAACTACCACAAAGACTATATAGTACTCCACTAGTTAGGAAAACATGCCTCTTTTTCAGAATATCTCCTGGTCACCAGGCTAAACCCTAAGGCTATATCACAGCACCCTGGCAGAGAACTGAGCTTGGTTTGATAAGGGAGGAAGTTGTAGGCTAAAAGGAGCATCGGGACCTAGCCAGCATGGGCTTACAAAAGCCAGAAGACAGTAAGTGGGACTGGATTGTGTAAGTCTCGCCAGAAGAGTGGCAGTATTCAAAGATCTGTTTCTTGAGGCAGATTCTCCTTGGGTACAGGAGTTAACATCTTATCAAGGCAACTGTGAACAGTGTAGATAGAATACTAGATTATTCAGAGCCTAAACGAGGTATGGGAAAAACCTACACCAAAGTAAAAACGGAAATACGCTTTTGTCGTAGTTACGGATATGCTGAAGGTCATGGCTGACCTTGTCAGAGATTGGCATTATCCATTGCCAATGTATTGGGGCACAGATTCTTTGATCCCAATACAACGGCTTCAGGGGTTCCGCTTATTACCTAGAAGCCAGGTGATAGGATTTGTCAAAAGGAAGGTCAAGAGCAAAGGATCAGTCGGGAGCTCTGACTCACAGATAATGATGGCGATTGTTAACACAACTCCATAGCACTAGGAACAAAGGGGATGTCAGGCAACAATGAAACCATTTAGCCTATCAGAGCAAAAGGAGCCAAGAATGTATGATCAAGCTGCCAAAGGCAAGATTTCTCAACAACGCTTGCTATCACCCAGGTTCAAAATCTAGGTCCGTTCAAATACAGGAACCAATGATGGATGGATCAGATTTCCTATAAAAAGATTTCTTTAAAACCATGGTGACTGAACAGATAAAGAGTCCCTGACACCTCCCTGAAGCCATTAACATGAACTCGGTTAACCATGTGCTATGGGAACACTGAGTCCAAATATGTCACATTGGTTGGCATCAAGGTCAGTGTGACACTGGCACAGAGATTCAAACTATTAACACGGACCCTCTGTCACACTAGGATCATGTGACACCTGGCGATTCTTAGAAGTTCAAGATAGTTTCAGGATTGCGGTGTGTCTCCAGGGGCCATAGACTCAACCAGTGGTCCTTTCTCCTGTCACAAAATGTAAAATTTAAGAAGACTTTGAATTTGGCAGCGGACCCAGTGTAGGTTCCTTGACCTGTGGGTGGAAGTTAATGAAGTAGGGGAAGGGCGGACAGAAGTATCTGAAACTATACAGCTGTGCTGGGAATATACGTGTACACTACCGCATCCAGCTTTTCCGGGTTCTCGGGATCCGAACTCAGGCCCTCATGCTTGCACAGCGGGCGCCTCACTCAGTGAGCCATCTCTGCACCCTGAAATCTCTTTCTTGAATGAGCTCTCACCACCGTGACTCCATCTTCCATAAAGTTCTTGCTACAGTTGAGCAGGTGAGGGTCATGTGCTCTCCTCCATAGCAGAAGAATACTGGCATCTTATCGATCTCTGTGTCTTCTAATCAAAGGAAGCACATGGCTCCTGGTAGTTCATGAATACATTTCTATCTGTTGGAACTGGAATCTGGTAGAGAAGGATTGTCTAGGGGTTGGAAAGGTGGCTCAGTGGTTAAGAGTGTTTGTTATTCTTGCAGAGGGCACAGGTTAGGTTTTCAGGACCCATATGGCTATAACTCCAGTTCCAAGGGATCTGATGATCTCTCTGACATTTTTGGGCACCAGGAATGCACATAGTACACAGACATACATGCAGGTAGAACACTCATAGACAAAAAATAGGTTCTATAAATCTAAAGACCAAGCCTAAGATGTTTTTTTAAAGGAATGATATCTAAATCTAATCTAAAAGCTGTAAGGTAGGGATTGGAGACATTGCTCAGTGGCTAAGAGCACTGACTGCTTTTCCAGAGGATCAGGGTTCAATTCCCAGCTCCCACATGGCAACTTGATACAGGATCCAACACCCTTACATAGACCTATCTGCAGGTAAAACACCAATACATATGAAGTAAAAAGAAAAAAATTATTTTTTAAAAAACACTGTAAGGTAAATAACAAAGGAACGAGCCAGTCTGGTGAGAAATTAAATACTGATTACCTCCAGTTTTGGAATCCTGCTTAGGGAAAGGGTAGGTTGGAGCTAAGGAATAGAGTGAGCAGAAGTAAGACCGTATCAGCATTCAGATCAACGCACTTCTCCTTCGAGGCTCACCTGACGTGCAGCAACAGCTGCCGGACACCTCGATGGAATGTCGGTTCGTCTTGCTCGCTCACATTTATCTGTGATCATATTTGTCATCAAAAGTGCATCCAAAAGTGAAGATTAGTTTCTAAATCTCTCTGTCCTCCTTTCCTTTAAAAATAATTTATTTTTTATTATATATATATATATATATATATACATCTAACTAAAAAGAAAAAATATATATACACACATATATACACATATAGATATATATGTCTATATAAATAGACACACAGACACACACACATATATGTGTATATATATATATATATATATATATATATATATATATATATATATATATTTAAGTAAATTCCATGTATGTGTGGGCCTTAAGAGGTCAGAAGAGGGCATCAGATCCTCTGGAGCTGGAGATATACTCTGTTGTGGGCTGACCAATATGGGTGCTGGGAACTAAACTCTAGTCCACTGCAAGAGCAGCAAACACTGAGCTATCTCTAGCTGAGTCATCTCTAGCCTCTAATATCTGTTTTCTGTGACAGCCAGCAGACTTATGGGACTGCACATTTGCTAATCAATTGATGTCTGACGCAGCTACTGAGTACAGTTGAAAGTTTTTAAATCCCAGGCCAGTGGCAAAGATAGGCATTCACTCTACTTCCTTGGTTTAACTGCAGTGCCAGGAATCGAACCCAGGACCTCAAGAACGCTAGGCAAATACTCCAGCACTGACCATGCCAATACCTGTGCACACAGCCCTCCCCACAGACTCACACGCAGTAAATAAAAATTAAAAAATTCTTGGTTTAGGTGTGTATGGTGGTATCTGCCTGAAAGCTCAGCACTTAGGAAGTAAGGCCAGAGGACAATAAGCTCAAGGATAGCCTTGTCTATATATTGAGTTCTAGGCCAGCCTGGGCTCCATGCAAACCCTTTCTAAAAGAAAATAAAAAGTATATAAAAACAAATGAACAAACAAAAAGTTCCTAATTTATACAAACTGGGATGATACTCTGGGAATTTGGGAGATAGAAATCTGGAATTCCCTGTGTTTTCCTATGACAGAGTATTAAGTTATAGTGGGATTTTTTTTTTTTTGTGGAGGAGAGGGGGAACATTGTGAAGCCAAACTTAATGAAAGTGATAGTAAGCAAGAAGACTCCTTATAAGTGAGAAATCATTAATAAGGCCCAGAAGCCAGGAATCTGCCTTCCTTCCCTGTCTTGGGTTTTTATTTGGGCAAAGGGGCCTACAAAGTGTGTGTGTGCTGCTAAGATTTCCTCAAGCCTCCTTCTGATTGATTTCTACTCTGTTAATGACTGAAGGGCTGACTATGCGTACTGCACCAGCCTGCAACTGGTTGGGTGGTGCATGCCTAGGAGTCAACAGACTGAACTCCTCTGGGACAAATCAGCATAAACAAAGCAAAACCCTCCCACTTTCTGGTCGAAAGAAGGAATCAAAGTGGATGCAGATATTTAGCCATGCCTCGAGAGAGATTGCGTTTATCCAGGGCTATTTCCCCACTCTGTCTGCTTGGCAGGAGCAGTAACTGGCTCCTAATAGGTCCCAACAGGTGCTTCCCAGATTATAGTCCACTTCAAGCTTGCCCCCCAGAGCATGGTGGGACCCGAGATAGGTGCTGTCTTTATCCTACTCTGCATCTTAAGGCTGTGCTGCGCTGAAGGATCTCTCAGTCGGTGTCTCTGTAAGGAATATCAGAATAAATGCTGAGACGCAGACCCGAAGGGTAAAACTGTTTACTGTGAAGGCATGAGCACCCAAGTGTAGGTCCCCAGAACCTGCATAAAGCTAGATAGAGTTGGGTCCACCTGTTATTCCAGCATTCCTTCAAGGAGATGAGAGGTGGGAACAGGAGAATTCCTGGAAGCTTGTAGGCTAGACAACCTGGTACCCCACCCCCACTCCACCACCACCAGAGAACAAGACACTCTGTTTCCACAAAATGGACATTGAGAGCTGACACCACAGGTCCTTGAACCTCCACACATGTACTGTGGCATGTGCATGCCTATGTATACATGCACACACACATTCACACTAATATATATATATATATTTTTATTAGGATTATTGAGTTGACAACACCTCAATCTCCAGGCATGTCATCTAATTTTTATGGAGGATTAAGTGAAATACACCAGCTTAGGATGAAGAATGACCTCCTGTAGCTCTCCTAAGACCCCACAGTAAAATACGAACACTCTGGCTTTGAAAAGATACAATATTAAGTTATCTCTATTTTGTTATACTTCATGTATCTCAAGAAGGCAGCGTCACCAGGTTCATCTTGCCAGGAAAAGAGCTTTGAGACAAAATCTTGGGTTTAAGGCTGGAGAAATGGCTCAGTGGTTAAGCGCACTGGTTGCTCTTCCAGAGGTCCTGAGTTCAATTCCCAGCAACCATGTAGTGGTTCACAACCATCTATAAATGGGGCCTAATGTCCTCTTCTGGTACATAGGTGTATATGTGGATAGATATGCACTCACATGCATAAATAAATGAATCTTTTTTTAAAAAAAATTATGGGTTTAAATAATACTTCTACTAGATATTTTCTTCATTTTATTATTTTTGGACAGAGTCCCATATACCCAGGGTGTCCTGGAACTCACTATGTAGCTCACTCAGCCTCAGAAGGGCTGGGATGACAGCTGTGAGCCACCACACCACACCACACCCTGATAAGATTTCATGTTTATGACTTCGATTGCTGCTTTTGTTAGTTTAAATTTCTTACTTATAAAAGTGAAATACTGAGGCGTGTGTGGTGGTCCACAGCCCCGTGATCCTAGCACTTGGGAGGTAGAGGCAGGATGATCAGGAGTTCAAGGCCAGCTTTGGCTACACAGGAACCAAAAGGAGGCTAGACTGGGCCTCGTGAGACCCTGTATAGCACAAAATTGAAAAGGGAGCTGTTGTGATGGGGTTGCTCTGAAGACTAAAGATTTAGATCACCCAACACAACGCGGAGCGCTCCATTTCCCCAGCACTTGGGGGATGTTAGTTGTTTCTTTTCTGTTTCTTTCTTTTTTTATATTTACTGGGACTGGAGCGATGGACCAGCAGTTAAGAGCCCTCGCTGTTCTTCCGGGAGAGCTGAGGTGGATTCCCAGCACCTATATATGGTGGCTCACAACTGTCTATCACCCCAGTTCCAGAGCACCTGGCACCATCTTCTAGCATCTGAGGCACCAGGCTTCCAGATAAGTGCACAGACTCCATGCAGGCGAAAGGATCGCGTGGAGGTCAAAGGGCGATGTATTATCTTAGTAGATAATTGAGAAACCACCGTGATCTTCTCTTGGAACGCTATGGGCAGATCCGTCAGCAGCTCTCACCGGAGGTAGCCTTGTTCTCTCTTCATTGTGAGATAGATTGCTCAAGGACAGACACCAAGGAAGGGTCGGAGGAGACAGATGCAGTAAGAATGTGCTAATACTTTATTTTAGCTTCTTTGGGACTACAAAGGCTGGAGTCAGACTTAGCCCTAAGTGGGACAACTCTATCACCCTCTCCAAGGCAAAGGGGAGAGGGAACGGAAAGAATGTAAGAGCCAGAAGCTGGGGAGTGTGCAGCAAAAAATGTCTTCTGGACATAGCCTTTGTGTAGCTAAGAGCTGCAGGAAGGTGAGCTCGCACAGCATCCATCAAGTGTGTGGGAGGGGCCTGTGAGGTCCCGCCCCTTCCCGTCCGACTAATGGAAGTTAGTGGATGCTGGGGCAGTTGCCAGCATCATCTGCAGTGGTGTAACCCCTGACAAGTTGCTGGTGCTCCAGGAAATAACCTCCCACTCAGGCCCATGCAAGCAGCTCTAGCTAGACGGAGTAGCTCACACAATAAAGAATACGTGGAAGCAGAGGAGGCTCTTGTGGAAAAAGGGTTTCAATGGGTGAGAAGGGGGATAAGATGGCTAAGATTCATTATACGCATGTGTGAAACTGTCAGAGAATAAAATAATGAAAAGCAGCAGCTGCTACCACCAGGAGTGAATCGGAGGGGCCTGCAAGCATGTGGGAGCCTGGCTCTCCCCAACAGAGAAGCCGGAGACTGACAGCGATGTTCTCTTCCCTCCACTAAGTGAGTTTTATGGTTTGCATGTTGATTTGGGAGACAAATACCACAATAGGGTCTATGATGCTATTACTTTTTTCTGTTTTTATTTTTGATTATGTATGTCTGTACACACATACGTGTATGTATGTGTATGTGCGTGTATGTACATGAGAGTGAAAGTGCCCACAGAGGCTAGAAGAGGGTGTTAGGTATCCTGGAGGTGGAGTTACAGATGGTTGGGAGCCACCATGTAGGTGCCAGGAATCAAATTTACATCCTCTGGAAGAGCTGCCGGTGTTCTCAACCACTGAGTCATCTCTCCAGCCCCTTCAACTTTTTTGGTCTTTAAACAAAGCTTTGATTTTTATTTTCTATTATTAATTTAAATTTATCTTATATATCATTTAATTTATATCATTTAATTAAAATAATAATTATGTATGATTACTCATGCATGTATGTTTGTACACACGAGTGCAGTACGCAGAGAGGCCAGAAGAGGGCACTGCATCCCGCTCGAGCTGGAGTTACCTGCAGGTGTGAGTCGCCTGTTGGAAACCAAACTCAGGTCCTCCAGAAGAGTAAGAACTTTGGACCGACAAGCATCTCATCAGCCCTCACCTGGCTTTTTAGCATCCATCGAAGTCTTTGCATCCAGTCTTTTTTGTAACCATCTTGGTATACTTCACAAGCTACACCTGGTCATACCAGCCTTTTTACAGAAAAATACTCATTTAGGATCCCAGCTGTTTTCTGTAACTAGCACCTGCTGAAAAAATAAGAAAGAAAGAAAAAGCTGCAAGCCCAGCAACAAGAAACACAAACACACAAAAGCCAAGAAAAAACAAAACAAAGCAAGCGCCCCATCCATGACTATTCATCAAGAGAAGAAAGAGAAACACCCAGCTCCTACCTTTGGTGAGCGATTGGTGAAAAACAGAAGTATTTTTCCTCGCCGTCTTTCTTTTGTGACCATATAAATAACGAGGTGATTGAGCATTTGCTAGTGGGCATGCCCCCGCAGTGAGCCGAGAATCAGGCATGCTTCCTGTGGGCATAACAGAGCCTTTCCTTGCTTTCCGTCATTGGAGACTGAAGTGATTGGTGGCTTTCGCTTCCCACTTAACCTACTTTCTTCCTCCACTAACTCTGAACTTCTCAGGGCTCTGCTGGAAGATTCAAAGGTCAGCCTCCCTCGGCCTTCGGACTTCGATCCAAAGTAAAGTTTCGGTGGTTGTTGCTGCCACAGCCCTCAGATCCGGGCTCCGTCCTGGCAGAAAGTTGATATTGGACACCTGTCTAGGGCATATGACAAGGCGGTAGCATGACCTCACTTCTGCAATTCCCCGTGGCCAGCCTCCTTCAGGGCATAGCAAACTAGGTCACAGGTCCCGAGATGGGCGCTTTCAGGGGGGAAATGAATTTATCTGAGGCCCTGGCAGGGAGATGAGAGGAGGAAGCCCTACCCACTACATGTTCCAAGAGGCATTTCCCACCCTTAGACACATCCTTAGATCCATATGTGACCCAGGTTGCCCCAGTTGTGCTGCCCCGATGCCTGCTGTCTCCAGGCACACACACATCGAGGCCAGCATCTCTCTTCCACGAGTCCCCCTGCCCATCACAGGGAAAAGCCTCACCTCCAAGCTCTTTCAAACAAGATTCCTGTTACTAATTTGGCTCCAAAAGGCATCACAGCGATTGACTTATGGTTCCCCAGGGATGACTGGGCTCTGTCTTGGGTCAGGGTGGGGCTTGCTGAATTTTCTTTATTAAGGATGGTGGGAACCCTCTCTTGAGCTTTGAAGCTTCTCCTTAGGATTTTTTTCCCCTCTCTTTTAAATAAGTACAAAGGGACAGGAAGTCTCTTTATTTCTCCCTGGGCTTGCTGTTCTCTAGGGGAATGAAAAATGTACATGCTGTTAGTCCCCCAACCCTTGGCCAAAGGCTCTGCTGGGTTGTTTTTATATCCCAGTGCAAACCAGGTTGCAGAACAGCAGCTGGTCTGCCGATGCCGGCAGCAGGATCACACTACCAATGAAAGCGTCTTCCTTAGAGGCAGCCCTCAGACTCTGTTTCTGTTTGAAGGGGAAGAGATGTTCCTTACATGGGGTTATAAAGGTCCTTCACCAGACGCTCTGCAGGACATTGACCTGGTGCACTGGTTTTCAAAATCTGGGCTTACTGGCAGGTTGCTGGGGCTTGCCCCCAGAATTCCTGACCCAGTAAATTAAGGAGTAGTAATGGCCTGAGAATCTATATTTATAATGAATCCTCAGGTGGGGCTCTGATGTCTCTGATTTCAGGACCACACTAAGGGAAACACTGGCCTAGTGCATTTTTTCCTCCAGCCTGTTGCTGGCTGCGGGGTGCAATTCAGATACAGGGTTTATTACCAGAGAGACAAAGGTCAGTAGTTTGTTGCGATTCCTTATTACTTGTGTCTCCCAGAGCGAGCTACTTAAACTTGCTGGGCTCAGTTTCCTTACTTGTGTTGCTTATCCTTTTTATGGAGATCATTTATATCAGGTCCCTTAGCACAATGTTCAGTAGATGGCATATGCTTTTAAAACGTTGACCTCTCCCTATTCAATCCTTTTCTCTCATTGCCATTAAAAGAGCCAGTTCAGGGTCTGGCAAGATGGGAGTTAAAGGGCTCAGCACCAAACCTGGCGATGGGACTTCAATCCCTGGGACCCACACGGTGGAAAGAGAGGACTGATTCTCTGATCTCTATACATGTAAGTTGCACATGTGTCCCTGCCCCTCAAATAAAGTTTACACCTGTAAACACACACACACTTCAAAAAAAAAAAAAAAAAAAAGGTCAATTCAAGGGGGAAGGCCAGGTTAGACCAATACTGGGGGAAGACGTCAGATTTATGTGTCTTTCTCATCAGGATTGAGTTGGTGACTATGGCGATGGGCCCTGGCTACTGAACTTCCCAGAGAGGAGTGGGGCACTGTGAGTTGCAGCTCTCAGCCTCCCAGTCCAATCTCACAGTCACCTAGCACCTAGGGTGGCTTTTCCTCAGCCCCTCTGAGGCTCAGATAAATGAAGTAAAAAGTTACAGTTTAGATCTTCCCAGTAATTGCCATGCTGGGAGAAGCTGAACCAGAGTGGGATAGAGTTAGTTCAGTTCCCCAGACAGAGGCCGATTAAGACAGCCAGAAAGGGGCTGTAAAGGTTTCTCTTTCCTTCCTGTTCTTTCATTTCCAAACTAACCCTATGAGCTGAGGTTTTAGAAGGTTACAAGTTAGAGATCTAGCAGCCCCGGAACAGAGAGGCAGAGTCAAGTTGCCAGTGAGAAAAGTAACAGCCGCTTTTGAGAGTCCACAGACTCAAACAGCAAAAACAGCCAAACCTACACCCTCTTTTAGAAGAAAAACTGTTATGTTTTAAATAAGTTTTAAAATACTGTTTACCATTTTCCATGACAGAGCTGCAGGTCACTGGGTGCTGATATTTGATTTCATGGTGCAATCAAACCTGTCCTAAGAGTTACACCCCTTTTCTATGAAGATGGGAAGTACTGAGGCAGAGTTTGAATCCAGACATTTTCTACTCTGGGATCTATCATTTCTTAACCATACGCTAGCCTTCACCTAACTTAAGAAGAGAGGAAACCCTGGCCGGGCATACTCGGGGCACGTATTTAAGTCCAGCGCTTGGGAGATACATGTAGGAGGATCAAGAGTTCGAATGTCAGCCTTGAATGTTACATAGGGTGTTCAAGGCCAGCTTCAATGTCGTGCGAGATCCTGTCTCAGAACTGGATAGGAGAGCTGGAGAGAAGGCTCACAGCTTAAGAGTGCTTGCTTGTTTCTGGAGGGTTTGAATTTAGTTCCTAGTATCCACGGTGGGTGGCTCATAACTGCCTATAGCTCCAGCTCTAGGATTCTCTCTCTCTTTCTCTCTCTCTCTCTCTCTGCCACATACAATCACATATTCATAGACTTAAATACAAATAAAGCAAACATTTCCAAAAAAAAAGAAAGAAAAGAGTTTGTGTGTTTAGCTCAGAAGTAGAGTTACTTGCCTAGCAAGTACGACATCCTGGGAATGAAATAAGGAAGGGAGGAAGAAGGGGGGGGAGGGGAGAGAAAGAAAAAAAGAGACAGATAACGAGAGAAAGGGAGAAAGAGAAAGAAAAGAGATAGGGAAAGAAGGAAAGACAGAAAGAAAGAAAGAGAGAAAGAAAGAGAGAGAAAGAAAGAAGGAGAGATAGGAAGGAAGAACCTAAGAGAGAGAGAGAGAAAGAGAGAGAGAGAGAAGGAAGGAAGAACCTAATCGCCTTTAGAATTGCAAACAGGAAATTTGGAGAAACTCTACATTCTGAGCTACTTAAAGAATAATTAGGCAGCACCTTGCAAAATGATATACAAATGAACTTGGAAGGATGAATGGAGAGAATTAGGGTCTCACTGTGTAGTCTCGGGTAGCCTAAAGCTTACTATGTAGATCAGACTTGCCTTGAGCTCACAGAAATCTACTGGTCAAAGGCTGAATTGAAAATATATTCCACTGAGTCCTGTGAGGACAATTAATTTTAAGAAAATATACATTAGCAAGATTAATTTTGTATGTCTGAGAGAGGAAGAGAGAGAGAGGGGAGAGAAAAAGAGAGAGAAAGAGAGAGAGAGGAGAGAAAAAGAGAGAAGAGCAGGGAAAGAAAGGACATCAAGGCCAGACCTATGTGTGAGCAGCAATGACCCTTCTGCTTAATCTAATCTCTTAAGAGTTAAGAATTACTTCTTAATATTGGCACCCAGGGACCAAGCTTCTAACACAAGCACTTACATTTCTGGTGGTTTAAAAATTGTTTCAGAGGCCTGAGAAAGATAGGAGGCCTCCTGATTATTTTTAGAAAGCAAACACAACATTGTACCAAAATCTTCTAAAGATAGCATAGAGAAACAAAAGTCAACAACTGAACTCATTTAAAGAGTAGCAAATCCTTAATTATTAAAAAAAAACAAAAAAAAACAATTTAATTCAGCAAAACATTAAAACATATCAAGTGAAATCCACTTTTGAAAATCAGGCACAACTCCTTACCGGATGCACGATACAACGGTGTACTGTATTAAAATAGGCAAAAGGAGAAAGGAGTATATTGTCTCAGGTAATGACACAGCAACATGGCGCGGGCTGATTTTTTTGTCAACTTGACCCAAGCTAGCGTCATCTGAGAAGAGGGTACGTCTGTTGGTCTGTTGAGAACTTGCTTCTCTCAGGATGGACCTGTTGGGCAAGTCTGGGAGGGCATTTTCTTAATGATTCATGTGGGAGGGCCCAGCCACTGTGGGTGGTGCCACCACTGAGCATATGGTCCTGGGTTGTATAGTTATGAGCCTGGAGAGCAAGTCAGAAAGCAGCACCCCTCCACAGTCTCTGCTTCAGTATCCTGCCATGAGTTTCTGTCCCAAATTCCCTCCAGGAAGGCAGTATGCTATAAGGTGAAATAAACCCTTTCCTCCCGAGTTGCTTTTATTTAGTCATGGTGTTTAATCTCAGGAGCAGAAAGCAAATTAGGACACAAAATTTAATGAAGCCCAGTCACTAGTGTGAAACGACACAGTTCAACTCTAACAGCCTGGCTACTTTCTTTGCCGAAGAACCACAAATACGACATTTCAAACTGAGAGTCAGGATTGGTTTTGGACGAAAACAGAAGAACCTAGAAGTTAGGGTTCCCCAGGCTTGTCACTGATTGGATACGCCATCTGTCAAGCAAAGGCTCAGATAGCACAGAAATATGACTTAAAAGATATACGTTATAAAGGAGAAAATGAAAGAAAATGAACTGAAAAGGGTTAAAATAGCAAGAAATCTCAAATATCAAGTTTTACAAACTAAGGTCAGACACACAGAAACACAGACAGATAGACAGACAGACATTTACACAGAGAAAGGACAAAATAATTAGCTCTGAATTAGTCTCCCTCACTGAAACATTCAAAACAGAGAAACCTGATCAAAAGCTTGCAACAATAGGCCTGCTGTTTGTTTGTCCGATTGTCTGTTTTCGAGTCAAGGTCTTACTAGCCCAGGCTGTCCTCTAACTCATGCTACTCCTGACTCTGTTTCCCCAGTGCTGGGATTTCGGGCCTGCTGTCATGCTGTCCCACTGGAATAATAGTTTCTGTGACAATAGTCTTTACTCAGTGAAGGACAGCGAGACTTGAGCAATAAAAATGACGAAGGTGAGTGTGGCTACCCAGTGTCCTGCCTCTGGACAGCTCCTAGCCTGTGGTCCAGGGCTGTGGTTTGAAATGTCTCCCACCAGCTCATGTGTTGGGGACTTGATCTCCAGCTGGGGACACGTGCAAGGCCCTGAGTTCAATCCTCATCACTACAGAATAAGTATTAACGATAATAATAAAAATAGACATTATATCAGTGGATCTACCCACTGAAATGCGTTAGAGAAAGTCTGACTCTATCTTTATTCCTTTAAGTGCACAGTTTGTAATCACTCACTCTTACATTTTCCTACTGCTAATGAAAATTTTGAACTGGGAAATTGCCATCCTTGTACGACGTGGAATCAGCGCACAAGGGTTTTTGTTTTGGCTCCGAGTTCGTGGTATTGAAAATGCTGGTGAGTGAGAAATCAAGTCACCGAAAGGAAGGAATAAGCACCAAGTAAGGGTGAGCTGCATTGTTAATGGATGCCTTGCTGGACTCTCCTGTCACGGAGAGACCGAATCTCCACTGAGCACAATTCCGTTACACGTTTACAGAGGCGATTGATTCATTTGTATTAGTATTGGGTTTCTACAGCTTCCAAGTTCACGAATTGCCAAACAGCCTTAAATCTCAGTTTGTTGAAATTCTTTTCTTTTGTAGCACTGACACCCGCATTCTCCAGAGGAACTCAATGGTAGTGAGAATATAATTTAAAAAAGAGAAAACAAACAAACAAACAAAAAACAGAGATGTTAAAATTTAGCCATAGATGTTAGGTTTTTTTTTTTTTGGTTTTGATTTTTTTTGGTGTGTGTGTGTGTATGTGTGTGTGTGTGTATGTGTTTGTGTGTGTGTATGTGTGTGCATGTATGTGTATGTGTATGTGTGTGTGTGTGTGTGTGTTTGTGTGTGTGTATGTGTGTGCATGTATGTGTATGTGTGTGTGTGTGTGTGTGTGTTTGTGTGTGCATGTATGTGTATGTGTGTGCATGTATGTGTGTGTGTGTGTGTGTTTGTGTATGTGTGTGTGTGTGTATGTGTATATGTGTGCATGTATGTGTATGTGTGTGTGCGTGTATGTGTATGTGTGTGTGTGTGTGTGTGTTTGTGTATGTGTATGTGTGTGTGTGTTTGTGTGTGTGTGTATGTATGTGTGTGTGTGTGTGCATGTATGTGTATGTGTGTGTGTGTGTGTGCGTGCACGCATGTACGAGGGCATACACATGCCATACGACCTGTGTGGAGATCAGAGGACAACTTTCAGCACTTAACTCTTTTCTTGAGCCACAGGAGGTTCTGGGGATTAAATTCAAGTCATCAGTCCTGATGACGAGCACCTCTGCCTGCTCAGCTATCTTAGGAGCCCTTAGAAACTAGTTCTTACCCCCACAAATGTTTGTAAGATACAAAAGCTAAGGACACTGCTTCATACATTTAAAATGGTATATAGTCAAATATTTGGCTTACTGGAGGATTTTCTTCTGTCATCTTATCCCTTAGGATCCTTTTATGAAGACATAAGTTTGGTAGAGAACCGAACTGTATGGGCAAGAAACCCTCTTACATCATGTTTGAGTAGTAGTGATCAAGAATGAAGGAGATTGTAAGGTTTCGAGTTATTTTAGCTTGTTTTCAAGAAAGTACCCAAACTGGACCAGCCAGACGGCTTATCAGGCAAAGTATTTGGTGCATCAGCCTGATGACCCGAGTTGGACCTCTGGAGACCACAGGAAGAGGTGGAAATCAGGAGGTAGTGGCAGGAATCTGTAACCTGGCCACTCCTGTGGTGAGATGGGACTCAAAGACTGGAGAATGGCCTGAAGCTTAAAGCCTAGCAAGCCTGGAGTATGTGGCGCATCTACAGAAACTAGCCGGAGACTCTGCCTCATCACAAAGTGGGATGAGTACTGACCTACACACTGGTATGTAAGTGCACTGAGAGCACATGTGTGCACACACACACAGACACATACACAGACTCAGACATACATATAGACACACGCACACACATGCACACACACACACACATCATTCAAGCTTATAACTGATAACATTAAAGCTGGTATTCATTAGACTAAATAGAAGGAAAAGGAAATGTCTGTAGCTAACAAAACCCAATTCCCAATTCGCTAGCTACACCCCATCTCCTAGTGTTAATTTCAAGAGGAGAGAATGTCCTCCACTCAGAGCGAATAGAAAATACCTGTCTACCGATCTCAGTAGTGATTTTCTAAAAAGATCTAAACTTAGAAGACATTTTGTGTTCCTCCCCTTAAATATTCAGAAGACATCTTTTAAATGTATGTTTTGAGACAGGGTTCTGATCCTCCTTTCTCTACTTCCCGAGTGCCAAGATTACAAATATATACCAATGTGTCTGGTGAAACTGTGCTGGGGACGGAACCTAGGACTTAGTGATCTAGGCAGGTGCTCTCCCAGCTGAGGTGTATCCCCAGTCCTTAGATAACATTTTATGCAGCTATTCTTTCTACCAAAGAGAGCACAGGGTACCAACTTCCAGATTAAGCTAAACAAAGAGTTCTGGGGGATATACTTTCTCTTCCTCCAGTGGGTATGGATATAGTCAAAGGAAGGGACTCAGCTTCTGTGAAGGTCTCACTATGCATCAGGTTTGCTGTTATGGCTCTTATCCTGTAAAATTGCCACCCAGTTTTACAAAGCAGATGCTGAATCGTCGCAATGAGGCTACACATGGCAACCAGCAGCTGGACACCCGAGTTGCTTTGGCTTTGTTACGGCTGGTCTGTTTCTCATCTGTGAACCCCTTTTGCAGCTCTCCTTCTGTTTCACCTTTTGTCTTCTTGTCTGTGGTCCCCATCCCCCTGGCAAGACACTTTTGGAGTCCTTTCTTGGTTCCACTCCTACATTCTCCCTTTTGGATTATCTGTGATTTCCAGTCCTCTCTCTCGGGGCAGCTGTGAACCACCTTGAAGATTTTTCTCTCTTCTCTGACCTTTCATGATGTGTAAGTTCAACTTACTAGTCATTTGGTGTTCCTGACTTGTTCTCTCTTTCATGAAGTTCAATTGCTACTTAGCTTCTAAGGAGGTGATTATATGCCAAATATGGGTATGTCTCGAGCCCTTTTGAAAGTCTCTGCTACAAGCATATATTTTGTAGATGTTCGATCAACTCTTGCTATATCCATGCATGAGTGAAGCTCTTCCCATGTATTTCCTGCTCTCTTCTCTTCACCACTGAAATGGAGATAACAGAATCTAATTTCTTCCCAATCCCTGTGAAAGGGGAACTTCTACCAACTACAAAATTTCCCAAACTTGAGTTAGTAACCACGGTCTGATGTAGCTTAACATTCCCAGAATCACCACTTGGCTTTTCCACGGGGTTCTGCATTTTTCTTTTATACAAATACGTGTGTGGAGGTTACAGGACAGGCGGAAAGGGAAAGGTATCAATTGTTTTTCTATGGCTGCGACGAGTATCATGACCAAAGCAACTTATAGAAGACAAAGTCTATTTGGGGTTATGGTTACAGAGGGTTAGAGTCTGTAGTATGGAATGCAGGCAGCTGGAGCAGAAACTGAGAGCTCACATCTTCCACTACAAGCAGAAACTGAGGCAGCATGGGGGCAAGGAGGCATTAAGACTTCCAAGTCTGCCCTCAAGCCACACCTCCTAAACCTTCCCAAACAGTACCACCAAAGGGGACTACGTATTCCAACATCTGAGTCTGTGGAGGACATTCTCATTCAAACCATCACAGAGAACTGTACATGGTTCTTATGGAGGAGACTGACAAGCACTACTGTGTTCACTTCTGCACACAGTAGGGCTGCCACAAAGTATGTGATCATACTCACTACCTGCTTTCCCTGTTCGTGCCCTTCTTCCATACCTCATAGAGCATCCTTCTCCCAACTTGCACATTTTTTTTCTCCTGTCCCTTTCTGTAAAATGGGACAGTGAGGATCTCACTGGGAATCGGACTCACTGCTATGGGTCTTATCCCGAGTTAAAGAAATCCTTCCTTGCCTGCCCCCCATCGATTTCAGAAGTCACTGTATTGAGCCGGAACTAGTAACTCTCGTTTCTTCTTTCAATAATATTCTGAGTAGTGCGGCCTTGGGCCAGCTTCGCCTTTCCCCTACATGCCTGCAATGATGACTAGTGGATGCAGACGCTCTGGGTATTTTCCCACACCGGCTTCTCTTGGGATAACTCCATCAAACCCGGGTCAGCCTCTGTAATCGAGACGATCCACTTCATTACACGTAATTAGATTCTCATCATTTCCAATAACTTTCTTTCCAAAACATCACTTGTGAGACACACAGCTTCCTATCAGTTAAAACAATTTTTTTTTTTTTTGTCTATTTAGTTCCAGGAATTAAATTTACTTAGAGACGTCATTGCCCGACTTCACTTCCAAATGTTTTAAACGAAATCTTTTCAGTCTGACACAATGGGCTGCAGGGCGCATGCAGAGTGTGGAAGATCCCTGTGCAGACAGCTTGTCTGGGCCTCGCCAGAGTGGGAAAGTCAGTGACCGAACCTTATGGCCTCTGCTTCTGGGACCAGCCCCTTCCCCATCAACAGCTTTGTTCATTAGGCAGAGCAATTTGCACTTGTAAGATCTCAAAGGACTCATCAAAGCATGCCACTGTGTCTTTAAAAGCCATGCAATGATGCTGGAATAATTTGGCAGTGGAATGACATTTAGCTCTCTGACTTATGTAAGAGGGAAAAGAAAGCCATGAGTTTCATATTGATCCTTTGGGGAGGGTACATCTTTAAGAAATTATGGCAGAGAATAGTTTCATTTAGCAAGCATTTAAGGCTCCCCCCCCCCCCCACACATGTCACGGTTTAACATCAGTTATCCAATTTTCTTTGTGCTACATTCAGAATTCTTTCTGAGTAGTTAACTTGAATCTTTTGCTTTGTTTCAAAGCCTGCATTAGATTAACCCGCCCCCTCTCTGTCTGTCTGTCTCTCTCTCTTGCTTCATTTGGGAATGACTAATTATCCAACAGAAATTAAATTTAAAAATTAAACTTCTCTGCATAGATTTTTTTCAAGACCCCAGACGTGTGGGTGTGGGTAATAGTCATGAACTCTCCTACAGAGGCTTTGCCTCCCAGTGGGCTGTGTAGAGGGATGCTAATCGTTTGAAGAACACATCAGCTTGACGAGCAGATTGGTGGTAGAAGTCATTCCTTGGTTCTTTCAGGGTAAGACTGTAGTGTTCTGAAGTTCAGGGTCTTGAAAAGTATGTGGAAATGTTCACAGGCAAGAGGACAGAGAGATGTGAGAGAGACTGGTGAGTACGGTAGAACTGAAGACCACACGGGCCCAGTCACATGACTTCATTTCATTTTATTTTTATTTATTGATGCTTTTGTATTTGAATGGCGTGTATATGGTACGCACACTTATGTGTGTGAGTGTACACTCATGTGTATGAATTCAAATGCTCACATGTTTCTCCACATATATGGAAGCCAGAGGAAAATCTGGGGTGTTGCTCATTGTCTTATCTCCCCCCCACTTCCTCTCTCTCCTTGCTGTATATACCCAGGAGCTTCTGGGAATTCTCCTGTTTCTGCCTTCCCTATCACTGTAGGAGACTGACATCACAGACATGTGTCTGGCTTCACATGGGATCTGGAGATGTAAACCCAGGTCCTCATAATGCTTTACCCACTGAGACGTTACCTCAGCCCACTTCATTTTAAAGAGACCTCTACAAGTCTGAGTCTGCTCCCCTGATATACTCTCTACAATGCACCCCCCTCTTGATGCAGGCCCTGGAATGTGTGATTAGAGGTCATCCCGCTTGGTTCTGAATGTCAGTTAATTGCTCCTTCTTAGAAAGCATTCCAGGCCCAAATCTCCCAATACCACGGGTCATTCTCTTCTGAACTGTTGTGTTTCTTTCATTTTATTTTCTTCGGGAAGCTTTTTGCTTCTTGAAAATGCTGATGTTTTTGCTACTTGGGGACTGAGAACTTTGTAGGATTGTATTCCCAACTCTGCTCTTCTCCAGATCTTTGCATTAAGTGAGGCAGGCGCCTTTAGGGACAAAGTCCTACGACTTACCGGAGTGGAAAGGCTGCAGTCCCTTTAGAAGACTGTTAACATACATTCAAAGTTGGTGTTTCTTTTTGTTTCAGCTACAAATCTTTTGCGATTCCTTAGGAAGAAGCAGCCAAGGCCACTGAGTCAATCTGACCTAGACAACCGAGAGTACATTTGGCTTATTGGAATTTGAACTGGGGGCCTCAGAGGTTAGAGGTCTCCAACTTGCCTTTGGGGCCGACCCAGGACCAGTCCCCAGCATCCACACCAGGCAGCTCACAAGCACCCATAACTCCAGTTCCAGGGGATCTGTCACCTTCTTCTGGCCTCCAGGGTCACTGCATGCACACATGCACACACAGACAAGCAGGTGCACACACATAAGTAAAAATGAATTAAAAGTCTAGAGTATGAACTGAGCATGCTCAGAAGCGATCATGCCCATTAGCTTTCGCCTTTGAGCATGTGCTCTGCTGCCTTAAACTGGGTGTGCTCACAAACATGACCACCCTTCCACATATTTCCTATACAAGTTTGTATAGGCTTCTGGAATAAGTCCCAACTTTCCTTTGTTTGGGGGAGAGTCTGCAGTTGTTCCTAGTAGTCTCCTTACTTGCTGCAGGGAGTAATCTTTCTCTATTCTCTTATCTGCCTGTTACACTCACTGGTTTTTACAGTCACCAAGAGGAGACCTGTTTAGATACAGTTGCAGATTCCCCCACATCTCCCAGGCTCAGCCTACTGTCTCTCTCAGTTATTAGTAGTCTCAGACAACAAAGCCCTCCAACCCTTTTGATCAACAGATGTGAGTAAAAGAAAGAAATGTTGATGATACCCTTTGTTCTATACGGATTTAGATATGTCTGCCTTACATAAGAAATACTTTCAGCTGGGCAGTGGTGGCACACACCTTTAACCCCAGCACTCAAGAGGCAGAGGGCAGGCGGATCTCTGTGAGTTTGAGGCCAGCCTGGTCTACAAAGTGAGTTCTAGGACAGCCAGAGTTACAACAGTTACAACCCTAACCCTGTCTCAAAAAACAAACAGACAAAGAAATGAAAAAAAAAAACTTTCAAAAAGCAGGTGGTTCTGCCCCCCTCAAAGCAACCATACCTAAGAAGAAGCAAAATAAAACTTTTAAGGATGACCATGAGGTAATAATATCAGGCATTCCCATCATTCTTTCCCTCAAAGTCTTTTTAATCTTTCATCTCTGTTCACCATCTGCGAGATGAGTTAGGCTCATGCCCTTTATATGTGAGTTAGGGTTTAGGTAAGTTCATCGATGTGTTCAAGAGTCCCTGCACTGAGGAAAGGGGACGAAACCTTTGTTTCAGGACTCTGAGTCCCGGACTCTATTGTTCTCTGGATCACAGTTCAATCACAAACTGAGTCAAAAGGTCTTCCACTGCCTGGCAGTGTAAGGCAATTAAACCATCACAGGGCCATGGGGTAAGGAAGCTATCACAAAGGTCTGAGATAAATAAACATGAACAGGCTGATAAAACCTGGGAATGGCTCTCTAGAGGAGAGGATGTAATCTCTCCGTAGTGGAGGGTTTACCTGAAAGGGACAGGTTTGGAGTTATTCCCTAAAGCATGCTAAAACCAGAAGACGGTTTGGAATATGGATCAAAGACTTTAATAAGACATGAGTCACGGTACTTTCCAGCAAATGACTCAGCATCTCTAAACTTATTTTCCTTGTCTGTAAAAAACAGGGTCCAAAGGAAAATTAAATGGTGCTTTGTAAAGTGCCCAGCACAGGACACATTCAGTAAATAGCACCAGTGACTTCAGGAAAGCGGTGATAATATTTTCCCGTGTAAGAGGAAATAATGAGCACATGGATTTAGCAACAAAGATATCCTTTGTCACGACAAGAGTTGTGAAAAGTTGTTGTGAAAAATTGGAGACAACTTGATGCTTACCAAGAGGGAATTGCCAGATAGGATCTTCGGCATACCTAGGTGCTAGATCAACAGATAGCCATGCAGAAGGAAATAAATATGTTATTGCCCAGCAAGATGGTCATGGATGTTAAAAATATTTTTATTAATTCTTTGAGAAATTCATCCACGTATACAATGTATTTAACCATATTCATCACTACTCCTCTCAACTTCTTTCAGGCCCCCCTACATCCCTGACCCTTATCAACTTTTCTGTACTTTTAATTTTTTTAAAAACATAATGCCCTGAGCCCAGTTTGTACTGTCAGTACAAATGGACTGACCAGGGTATGGGGCTATGCTTCGGAGTCTGGCTGACGTACCCGGGGCCACACTCAGAAACGAAACAGACTCTCCCTGATCAGAAGTCATCAACAGTCAGTAGATCCTCAGCTAGGGTTGGAGACTCCTGAGCCTCTCCTGTCTTTAAGCTGCTGTTTGGACATTTTATGCGTCTTATGCGGGCAACCACAGCTGCTGTTAGTTCCTGAGCTCTCCCAACAGAGGCAGAGGGGGTGACGTCGGCATCCCATCTGTGGCTTTCCACAAGGGCTTATTCTCTGCTCTTCGCTATGGGTTTTTCAACTTTCAGAAACACTCATAAAAATATTAAATCCTTATTTATAAGTTTGCGTTTTTTCTTTGTTAAACAAGACATGTGTTTTGCGTATAGCTATAGGAATAGCTTTAAAACCTGCGTGAATTTCTAACAGTGTGTCAACAAGAACGACCTTTCAGGGAGAATTCGTAATTTGTTGTTGTTGATTTTTGACTCTTTTCGCCTGTTTCAATAACAAAGGCAGTCATCATGTAAAATAAAATTGTATTTATTTTTCAGATTTCTGGCTTTCTTATCTCCTGTTCCTTTCTTCTGTTTATTAGGTCTGTGCTACAGGGCACCATAAACAGACAAAATTCATTCAATAGTTGACCAACCACATTTGAGTGTTGACTGTTGCCAAGGCTCTGCTATAAGCACTTGATGTACAGATAAACCAGGTGGACAGCAATGACCTTCAAAAGCTTGAATGTGGGGGCTGGAGAGACGGCCCAGCAGTTAAAAGCACTAGTTGCTCTTGTAGAGAACCCAGGTTTGACTCTCAGCGCCCACATGGCAGTTTACAAGTATCTGTCACTCCAGTTCCAGGAGATCTGACATCCTCATCTAGCCTCTGTGGGCACCAGGCGTGTGGTACCTATACATATAGTAAAGTAAAACTCCCATGCACATGAGCTACAATATTTTTTAAAGCTTAAATCTGAAGCAAGACATGCTGTTGTATGCCTGTCATCTTGGGATTCCAGCGTCTGAAGCAGGAAGATGGTGAGCATGCGTTCAGCCTGGGCTACATAGTGAGACCCTCTCTTGATGCATTGAGTCAACACCACAAATAAACATGCGGGAAGGAGAATAGATTCCACATCCAGTTGAAGCGGGAGTTTCTGGGGAAGCTACCCCCTATTAACAGCACTCAGCCCCTCTTCCTCCTCTGAGAACCCCTGCAGACTGAGCTCCAACGTCACCTAGAGATTGACAGATTGGATAGAGATTGAGTATCTGGCAAAGCACACGGTCTGCTCAGAGGTAACCCGCTGCGTCAGTATAGATAATCTGTACTTCACCGTGCGTCTTTTCCAGACAGCGGATCATCTGCCCTTGAAGAAGGAAGGGCTGGGAGAGAGAGTGAGCTCAAGTAGGCACAGGTGGAGGCATGGTGTTTCACAGCTTCCTGCCTCCACAACGCAGAGGGCAGGAATGCCCGCTGGGGTGGGCTGGAGCCCAGATGAGCCATAGACTCTCAACTGGGGGATAAGCAGAAAGTGGGGCCAGACTTCTCATGTTTTTCGAGGTGGTTCCAGTCCGTTCTTCTAGGGCTGGAGACAAACGTTATCCCGTGTCCTCTCCGTTTTCATTCCCTGTCCTGTGACTTCCACTTCTATAGTTCAGAAGCAAACCCATCCTTTAAGAGTCGTTTTAATGTGATCTCTGTCTTAAAGCTTGACCCTTCCCAGACGACACCCCATCTCACCCCCGCCCCCAGTTAGGAAAGTTCTCTGGATCCTGATGTCTCGTATCATATGACATTTCTCTATGTTATTTCTATGTAATGATTCATTTCACATTGTGCTATAGCACCCTACCTGTACTACGAGAGTAGATGATCATTAAGATCTGGTCTGCATGTGTGGATCTTGGTATGGCTTACAAACACGAAACAGACATTAAAAAAAGTATATCACTATTTGGCTGGAGAAGTGACTCAGTCATTAAGAGCACTGGCTGCTCTTCCAGAGGATTCTATTATGGATTCTGTTCCAGCACCTGCAAGGCAGACAACATCTGTCTGTAATTCCATTTCCAGGATATCCAACGTCCTGTTCTGGCCTCTGTGAGCACTGTACACATGCACTACACAGACACATATACAGGCAAATACCCTTACACATAAAATACAAAATTTAAAAAGATGTTCATCGTTAGCCACAATTTGGCTTTTAAGTGTTCAGTAAGTATTTGTTAGCTGAACTGAATGAGTAAGGGAAAGCAAACTTCACACCACATTATTTCCTTCAGCCATCCACATGGATTGCCAGAACAGGAAGATCTCCTGACATTATGTGTCTCACTCCTGCTCTTCCCTCTGGGCCACAGAACTTGGACAGAGGTCATGATGTCCTGGATCTGATAGAACTTAAGACATTTGGATGATACTTAATTAAATTATAACAGAGGTTCAAACTTGGGGATCTGACTGGCTGGTCCAGGCTGATGTTGAGGTAATTGTGTAGTCAATTCTCTTGTAAGTATCAAAATAATCTTTGATTTCCTGAGGGAAGGGAAAGAGAAATATGCATAGACAGTAGATGCTCCTGATACTGGCTAAGTGTTTAACGTCGAATTGAAGTCCATGCTTCATTGCCTACCCCATGTTGTCTTTTCTCCCCAGTCATACTCAACAGCCTTGGAAGGCTCCTGAATTCCATCAGGGAGACAGTTTTGAGCACTTAGCATGTTTATTTATAGATTACTAGATATATGAGAACTGTCATGATAATTGCTGAAGTATGTTTTCTCACTTCCTATAACCTAAATAAACTTCATCCACTGTGTGGGATTTCTAATCCCTTCCTCATCCTTGCTGTATCCACCACCCTTTCTTGTTTCCCTAGCAACTGCACCATGGAGAGCAGGACAGAAGGCTGAAAGAGAGCAGCAGTAAACAAAACGAATAAATGACACGGGGACCGCAGAGGGCTTTGCTCTCAATTATTGGGTATTCCTCACCGCTGTCTCTTCCAGGACCCGGATTGTGCAGACCTCGAGTCTGACCACACTAGGCAGATGGGGTGAACATTGATAATCCCTGCATTCTTAGAAAGGTAGACCAGAAGAAAGAGCGAAGAGCTAAGACTAGCTATTCCTAAACCAGGAGATTTGACCTAAGTCATTTTTTAGGCAGTTTGCAATTGTATCCCGCTATTTTCATTGTTTATTTCCTGTATTTTAGGAGTTCTAACCATATGAGGCACCATTAGGAGGAAAAAGTGGCAAGTATTATCATCGTATTATCATCTAAAAAGGCCTGGTTCTATCATATGTCACAACAGTGTGTGGTCCCCAATCAAAGAGAGGAATTTCTCCCTTCTATTGTTTTTTGTTTGTTTGTCTGTTTGTTTTTGTTTTTCGAGACAGGGTTTCTCTGTTGTAACTCTGGCTGTCCTGGGACTCACTATGTAGACCAGGCTGGCCTCGAACTCACAGAGATCCGCCTGACTCTGCCTCCCGAGGGCTGGGATTAAAGGCGTGTGCCACCACCGCTAAACCCCGCCCCCAGCCCCTTCCACTGTTTTTTAACTCTATCCCACTTAGAGACTTTGTACCTTTCTGGAGCTTTTATTGTTCTTTAGCTTCTCATCAAGAGAGAATAAATTATAGGCTGCACACTAATAGAGCACTAGGTAGTGATTCATTTGTTTTCTTTCTCAGACAGGGTCCCACTGTTTAGAGAAGACTGGTTTTGAACTCACAGACATCCACCTGCATCTCCTAAGTTCTGGGATTAAAGGTGTGCACCCACATGTCTGTCCTCATATACTGACTTTCGATAATTACAAAAAAAAAATTAACAGAAGGAAAAAAGAAAGAACATCTTTCTTCAGCCATTTAGTATCTATTGTGTTCAGCACTGATCCAGGCTTTTGAAATAGCTGAGCAAAGAAATGAGAAAGCTATACACTGTCTAGCTGTGATCTTCATAAGAAGACAGATGTATGTTTCCATATTTATTTGGCCAACTGCAAATCTTACCGTTGATCTTACGATCAAAAAAGCAGAACCCAGGAAGTTACTTGTAAAAAGATTACCCCTGGTGTGTGCTTGACTTACCTTACCATCTGTGTTTAAAGTTTGGTGGGGACACTCTGAACTGTTTGTCCTTGGCTGGATCCCCAGCGCTGAAAGCAGGGCCTCTGACTAGTCAGCTTTCCTCCTTCACCCTCCGCCAAGTGCTTGGCACTGCAGAGAATAATTTGTACCTTCTGGCCCCACATATATTAAATACAAATACAGAGGAGAACATGTCAGCTCAACGCTTTTACCGACTCTTGAGGGATCAGAAGCTATTCAGGAGTGTCCCAAGCAATCTGAATGACTCTATGCCTTGGCTGCACCGTGGCTTCTTAATATCTAGCACCGTTCATTCACTCAAGAAGGTGGAGGCATGACCCACTGCGTCCTTTGCGTCTTGAGATGGAGGCTCTGAGATAACTTCGGGTATTTCCTCTAAAATTGCTTCCTAGCATTCCCCCTCCTTTTCTTTTGTGTTTGTTTGTGTGTGTGTGTGTGTATGTGTGTGCTTGTTCATATGTGGGCATGCATGTACAGGTGAATGTGCACGTGGAAGCCAGAGGCCAACCTTAGGCACTATTTCCCAATAGACTTCCACTTAAAAAACAAAACGAAACAAAACATTTGTTTTATTTCTCTTGTGTGTGCGTGTGCGTGTGTGTGTTTGTGTGTGTGTATGTATGTGCGTGAGTTTCGTGCCCCCCAAAGTCCAGAAGATGGCATCGGATTCCCCCTGGAGTTACAGATGGCTATGAGCTACTATGTGTTGGTGCTCGGAACCAAATTCATGTTCTCTGAAAGAGCCAATACGCACTCTTAACTGCTCAATCATCTCTGTAGCCTAACTGTTTGTTTGTTTTTAGACAGGGTCTCTGACTGGGGCTGAGGCTTGCTGAGAAGACTACGCTATCTGGCCATCAAGCCTCAGAAATGCAAGCATGTACCACCATATCTGATTTTCCCTCTCTTCTTTTTTTTCCATTGCAGATATAATGAACTCGAGATGAGAGTCACCACAGTCGGTTCCTGCTTTGTCCTGTCCCCAGTCATCCCTGCTCTGCTCACAAAATTCTTATCCCAGTGAGAGGAATGGACATTTCTCTCCATGCAGAGAAATGAAGTTATCTCATTGCATGAGGGCTGAGAGACAGTGAGAGAGGGGTAATATGCTCCCCACTTCCTTCTTAAAAATAGCTCCAGTGAGCTTCAAAGTGTTTGTCACTCACCCAGAGAGCCCTTGGAAAGGAAGACAGAAATATCCAGAGATGGCTTCCGATCACCTGTCCCGCTCAATAGCAGTGAAGATCTTTCCTCCCCTCAGCCATGCCCTAGGCTTTTGTAATCTTATATCATGTTTTGTTTTGTGCTGTGCTTACTGCACTTAAGTGAGAATGTGAATGAGCCTCTCAGTTCTTGTCCCACAATTCGAGAATTTCCCAAGCAAGGTGCCTACATCGTATTCATGATGGCAGTGCTCACCCCTTTTCTCTGGGTGCTTCTTATTCCCTTTCAAATTGCTAAGGCTTCCCAGATGCCACTCTACCAGTTTACACTGTCCAGAGAGGATCTGACTAATGCTGGTCCAGAGAGGATCTGACTAATGCTGGTCGCCGCTGAGGTCCGACTTGACACCGCTCAGTATTGTGCGACACTTGACTCTTCTTTATACGGGTCGTTTGTGATGAGTTCACGAAGCTTCCCCTGAACGACTGTGGGGCTCTCAAGTTCCCATCTGTGCCTTTCGGGAAGCTGCTGCCGCTGCCGGGCCTGAGGCAAGCGGTTGTGTGTCTTCCCCTTGTGCTCAGCTAGCTTTGCCTCTCAGTAGCTTAGACACTCTACCGCTGTCTCACGCTGGTACCCTTTTCCTTCTCTTTTCCTCTTTGCCAAATCACCCAGAGCGACTTGCCCTCCACTTTCTTTTTTTTTTAACTGATTCCTTCTCCTCTCATTTTATTCTGTCTTCCACTTCCATTAATTTTTTTCCCCATTAATTAAAAGAAGCCGAATAACGGACTCGCCTACTCCTCCGTTCATCTGGGTGCATTCCTCCGGGACTAAAGTGAAATTAGGCTATTCTGGCTCTCGGGGCTCCTGACATCCTCCCATTGTCTTCACTGGTTTGCTCTCCAAGCGTGAACTATGACCTGAAGACATGGTTGGTTTGGCTCCAGTGTTTACCCATGAACCAGCTTTCAGATTCCACAGCCCTCTAGTTTCCCCGACATAAAAAACATAAACATTATATGTATTTATGGAGTACCATGTGGTCTTTCAATAATATTTACACAGTTTGACCTCAGTTCTGCACTTAATCCTCTTAGTGACCTCATTGGAGAGGCGGGGGCTGGGCCTCATTCAGTGGACTTGGTTATCATGACTGGCTGTAACAAAGCATCCCAGGCTCATTCATTTAGAGAACAGAAATTCCGCTTGGCTCAGTGGACACTGATGTTTCCAAGACAGTGTCAGATGTACCACCCAAAGAGAAAGAAACTCATGCATGTTAACCGAGGGGAACTGCCAAGCTGGATACTGGTGGGGGATTTCACCCCCAAAGGCATTGATGAAGCATTTCAGAGGCTACAAATGGTCTGGGCGGTGGTGGCACATGCCTTTAATCCCAGTACTTGGGAGGCAGAGGCAGGCGGATCTCTGTGAGTTGGAGGCCAGCCTGGTCTAACAGAGTGAGTTCCAGGACAGCCAGAGCTACAACAGAGAAACCCTGTCTCAAAAAATAACAACAAAAAACAAACAGAAACAAACAGGAGGCTATAAATGGGTTATAAGCACATCAACGTGATGAGAGTGAGCCATACTCCGCCTTAATATCACCATATTGGTGTCCTACCCATCTTTTAGCCCGCCATTCTTAGGAGTTCGAATATGGGAAGCAGCACAAGTACCTTTGAAGATGGGCCAGTGTGGAGGGCAGTCTGCACCCCTGAACAGTACAGCCTGCACGGCTCCCATCTGCCGAGAAGCCAATTAAGGCTCCATTTCTTCATCTCCTGACTGAGAACTTATTACCCTTATTACCCAGTAAAAGGTGACAGGTGCATGTGGAAAGGAAAGCGAGGGAAAGGGGAATTCAATGGGAGATAATCATATTGAGGGAGGTGACAGGTGTCAGAAAGACAAACGGCATGTTTTCTCTTACTTATGGCTCTAGATTTCATACAGACACATAAAATTGTGTGTGTATATGTGACATAAAAGCAGAAGTGGCTGTCTGGTGGAACAAAGGGGACTGGCAAGAGGGAGGAGAAATAAGAAGAAGCGATAAGGGATGGAATATACTCAGGATCCAATATATACTTGTACGGGGACCTTAACACGTACATTTTAAAAAACAGAAGTTTATTTTGCAAATCTCTAGAGCTCAGAAGTCCAAGGACCAGGTGTCAGGAGAAGCAATGTCTGGTTGTGCTGGCTACTCTGCGTTGTCAGCTGGGCACATTTGGGAAGAGAACATCTCAGAGGAAGAATTGTCTCCATCAGATTGGCCTGTGGACATGTCTACGGGAGTATTTTCTTGATTGATGATTGAAGGAAGAGGGCCCAGGCCACCATGGCAATGCAAAGTTTAGGCAAGTAGCCCTGGGGCTGTATAAGTAGCTGAGCGAGCCATGGGGAGCAAGTCAGTAAGCAAAATGCCTCAGTGATCTTAAGTTCTGCCTTGTGTTCCTGCCTTGGTTTCTCCGAATGATGGACCATGAGCTGTTAGATGAAATAAACCCTTTTCTCCCCAAGTTGCTTTTAGTCATAGTGTTTAAAACTGAAACAGGAAACAAATTGGAACAACAGTAAAGGTCGGTTCCTCATAAATGGCCCCTTCTGTGAATTCTGACATGGTAGAAAGGAAGTCAGCTGTTACAGCTGGGGTTGTTTAGGGAATCAGTTTCACTCCTGAGAACAAGGAACTCATCACCTATGCCCCACAACGCCCCCTCGTGACTAGGTCCCAGCGCATGAATTTTGAAGGAACACTGATACTGGACCCACAAAGGTTGTGTAGCAAACGGACATGCAGTGTGAAGTGTTTAGTGTGCACAACAGATTCTGCCTATTTTGTTGTTATTAATGCTAGAAACTTACACCAGCAACATGATCATACGCACCCTCTCCCATGCTACTCCTGCTTATGTTTATGTTTATAAACATAAACATAAAAATGCTTATGTTTATAATACTGTCTTGCCCACAGCTTGCTTGAAGTCAAACTACACTCCTTTGTTGCATAACCTGTAGGAGCTACAGTTGGGACTCCCTAGTTAGAGAGAGATTAGTGATCTAATTAATAAAAGAAAGGGTTTTATTACAAGAGAGTTTTCATCTTCTAAAAATATTCATTTTTCATATGTCTTTAAAGTTGTGTGTATGCATGTGTGTCTGTGTGCGTGCGCACTTTTGAGTGCAGCTGCTCAAATGTCCAGAAAAGGACGTTGGATCCCCCGAGATAGAGTTACAAGCAATTGTGAGCCACCCAGCATGGATGCTGGGAACTGAACTCAGGTCTATTGCAAGAATAGCGTGTGTTTCTAAACACTGAGAAATCTCTCCAGCCCCAAGAGTTTCCAACTATCACATCACCTCTGTGATACGCAATGATTGTCAGCTCATTATTCTCTGTCTACACTGTGGATAAGAATAGCACTAAATGACCATAAATTATTTATAATTACTTCATAAAAAAGAATCTACGTGAGGTAAGGTATTTTTCTCAATGCCAGAAGCCATTTTTTTTTTCAATTAAAAGGAAGAAAAAAAGAAATCTGAAATAAAATCATTCTAAAGTTTGTCTGATCTGAAACATTCCTATATTTCTAACAGATCTGTCATCAGTGTAATAATGAAGACTTTTAGGCCCAGGTATCTGGTATCCGAGTCTGATTGGATCAGTTGGGTGTCCGGGAGGAATTAGCTGATGTTTCTCCTCTGGAAGATGGGGATAATAATGTTAAGTAATTTGCAAGATGCTATATAGATTTAGTAACAGTCACCAACTGTTGAGAAAACGCTGCTCCTATATATTTCATTTGTTAAGCACTTAATTTCAACAACAATCCCAGGAGATCTGTTAATGTATATAAGTCTTTAACACGTGTGCTTGGCTCTACGATCGCTTAGACAAGTCTACCTAATATTCGGTCTGTAAAAATTTAGGGAACATAGTGAAGACAGCAGGTGCCTTGGGTTGAAATTAAATAATTTCACAGGAGGGAGGATACTTCAATAGGAGACAATCACTACAAATCCTCATTTGAATTTGTCAACAAGCGCCTGCTGGAGAACTGTAGCTTAAGGCTACAATTAGAGAGTAAATTTAAAACAAGGGGAGATGAGATGGTAAAAAAAAGAGTCTCTGAGGATGCCAAAGACTAACTCACACCCCACATCTCTCAACCAGACCCAAGAGTACAATGGGTTCAAACAGCAAAGAGGCTGTGAGCCTTGCCTTTGTGGCTGAGGGTTAGCTTGAGGCTACAGAAGGGTAAAACTCCAAGTGAGGAGGAGATTTGAATCGAGGGAGCAAAGAGCGGGAAGTTCCGCGGGCAGCTAGGAAATCAGGAAAAGGTTGAAAACCTGAAAAGTCTGTAATTCTTTTTGAAATTATAAAAGAAGTAAGCCACAGGGCAAAGTGCTCCCCCTTAAACCAGGGAACTGGCAGGAGAGGGCTGGGATGGTGGCTCAGTGGACAAATTGCTTCAAGCGAGCTTGGGGAGCTGTTTGGATCCCCAGAACCTACTACACAACTGCTGGGCAGGTTTGGAGGCCACCAGCAACCCCAGCACTCAGGAGGCAGAGACAAGACACCTCCAGGGCAAGTTGGCTAGCTGTTCTAGCCAGAACTGGTGAACTCCAGGCTCAGCAAGAGCCTCTGACTCAATAAATGAAGCAGAAGTCAAGTGAGGAAGACATTAAATTCCTGGTTTTCGCACACATATATCCACAAATATGTGTGCCCCATGCATGCGTCTGTGTTTACATCCGCATCTCACACACATATACGTGCACCAAGGGAGGGGAAAAGATAGTAGACAATCACAATCCTCTGGGATAGAAACCTCCATGGCACAGAAATAGGCAGCTGGGTAGCTCAACTATCTTACGAAGCTGATGGTGAACTCAGGGAAGGGCAAACCCAAACTGAGTTGACTCCAGGAGACACACAGTCATGAGGGATTTCCACACTTCTGTGAATCTTCTGTTGTTGTTGTTTTGGAGTGTGTGTGTGTGTGTGTGTGTGTGTGTGTGTGTGTGTGCAAGTAACAGAAGCCAGAACCATCAGATCTCCTTAGAGCTGGAGTTACAGGAGATTGGTGGCCAATGAGTCTGGGTGCTTGGAATCAAACCCTGGTCCGCTGTAAGAGCAGTATGTGGCCTTAACCACTGAGCAATCTCTCCAGCTCGCTTCTGTGACTCTTACCTCTAGGATCTTAAACAGGCTCTCACAGTGAATTTGGAGAAACGTGTTTCTGCCGAGGTGAAGGGGAAAGGTATCATTTGAAAGAGTATCAGAACATTCTGATGTTAACAATAACAGCTGTGAGGGAAACCATGTAAGCAAAGGTTAGCCTTCTGTGGTTTACCAGCAGCTTGCAGACGTGTCAAAGAGAAAGCCCTACCTCTAGCCCACGTTAGACATTCTGTACCACTCAGAAAAAAAACAAAACAAAGCAAAAAACCCTAAGATTTTCTTTTTAAGTTTTTTATTATTTCTTTTCAAGATTTCCAAATTTCATTTTATGTGTTGCCTGCATGTGTGTCTGCATCTTGAGAGTTCAGTGCCTGCAGAGTTTGGGCTTTCAGTGGTAGCTCATAACTTTATCATGCTCTTTTTATTCTTCTTTATTATCTTATCCGTACTGTGGTCTGAATTCCTCCATTTTACCCTCAATCCCTGACATTCTCTCTTAGACTTGATTCATCGTAGCCATGAGACTGTCCACTGTGTTTATTTGGCTGCTTGAGTCTTTCATTTCCAAAGTGTCGATTTGATTCTCCAGTCTTTTGATCTATTTATTCAGTTTGTCTTTCATACCCTGAACCATTTTCCTTGTTTTATTCAGCTGTATTCTTTTCTTAGTTCATCCAGGAATAGCTCAGCTACTTTTTGGTTACATCACAACAGAACTTAGAGCGTTTATTTGAGCTTATGGTTTCAGGGCCGGGGGGGGGGGGGGTTCTGTAATGGTGGTGAGGCATGGCAGCAGGCAGGCATGGGGGCTGCAGAAGGTAGCTGAGAGCTCATATCTTTGCAGGGTTGTAACAGAGGGACCAAACAAGAAGTACTGGTGGCTTTGTTATCTCAAAGCCCACCCTCAGTGATGCCTCCAGTAGTGAATGCTAAGCCACCTAAATCTCTCCTGACAGCACCAACTGAAGGCCAAGGGATCAAATGGCCAAGACTTGGTGGTGGAGGTGGTGGTGGTGGTGGTCGTGGTGGGGTTTCTCATTCAAACCACCACAGGGGTTCATTTGTGTGCTCTTTGATTTCAGTGGACATCATTACGACCATTTCTCCAACTTCTCCAGGATTTCCTCTACCTCATCCTTATTCGAATCCGTCATTGGAAATGGCAGTTTCTGGAGGGCTCATGCTGCCTTGGCTTTTTATTTTCCTTGTTTCTGCGTTATGACTTCTGCAGCTGGGATTAAGCACTTGGTTGGATTTTTTTTTTTTTTTCAAATCACTGCTACTGTTTCAGTTGAAGCATCTGCAATGACCAGGTAGGACTACGTTATAGTAGAGGTGTATGTGGTTCCTCCCTACCAGACTTGGGGAGAAGGGCTAAAGATCAGTAGCTACACTCTCAGCCCAAGAGATAAAAGTACATGATGTGGTCCGGAGTACCACTCTTTCAAAACACTGTAATTCAGAGAGAGAGAGAGAGAGACGGGGGGAGGGATCTCTCAGTTTATTCCAGAAAAGCCAACTTTGTTTTATAGCCTGAACCTGATCTGTGTAATTTCTCTCTGGCTCAGGTCTGTGGGTTATGTCTTCATCCACGACTCCTTACCATCTCCATTCTTTCCTCATGTCTTTCGATTCCTCTTAGCTTCAGGCTTACTAAGAGCTTCTCTAGACTCCGGTTCAACCTTGTAACATTTTAACTTAAGTGCCCAGAGCCAACTGCCTGTTATCTTGATGTCTTCAAGTTAACGTTTATAAGGGAAGAATTTGAATAGTCAGCTCGTAGTTATGCACCGGACACAGCTTCTGTGTTCACTGGTAGTAACACTGTGATTGGCTGTCTTTGGGTCAGTGTTCCTTCGAAGTCCACTGAGTAGGGGCAGTAGGATGAGTTACCTGGTACAAAGTGTACTTCTTTTGTGTTATTGTTAGGGTTGAATCAACATGAACTTTCTCCTGAAACCGAAAGCATTGTCAGGGATCGCCCCCGTAACTCCAGCCTACCGGGAAGTACAGGATAGCAGTTAATCGCAAGGAGACTTGAGTTCTATGTCAGTTATTTGCCATCTACTGTACTCTCGGATAAATCACTTAACTTCTAAGACCTAACATGGAAACTGAGGATGGCCGCAGTACTGACTCCTAGGACCACAGTATGAGTCAGGGCTCCATGCAAGACGCTTGGTGTGAAGTAAGTACCCATAGAAACTTAGCATTCATCATTAAGTTTCCTCCCAAGCTGGATAAGTGGAGGTGGGTATGCCAGAGCGTCAAGGGCCACCTCACTCCTGTCTGTGGTCGTCTTATCCAGGCCACCTCCCCCTCAGCTGTGAAGTTTCTTATTTGGTCACACCCGCATACTGAATACCTGTATTCTTCCTTGCTCACCGGGATAATAGCTTTTCTATCTCCTTACCCTTATTCTTTTCCCAGTCTTACATTTTCATGTTTATTCCTTCTATTCTTCTGCATCCTTTTCCAGTTCAGGCTTCTTCTTCCTCTATCTTTATCTTTGTTAGGGCACAGGATAAACTACCATAAAAACACGAGCACAGTCTGCCGTAGCTTTAAAAAGAGACATGGTTTTTCTTTTCACTTCCTTGAAATAGTTCAAGTAGCTACCCAAGGATAGTAGAGTCTGTCCCCCGCAGAAGCAGGGACCCAAGGCTGGTGAAGTCTGTCCCCCGCAGAAGCAGGGACCCAAGGCAGGTGAAGTCTGTCTCCCGCAGAGGCAGATACCCAAGGCTGGTGAAGTCTGTCCCCCCGCAGAAGCAGGGTCCCAAGGCTGGTGAAGTCTGTCCCCCACAGAAGCAGAGGCCCAAGGCTGGTGAAGTCTGTCCCCCACAGAAGCAGATACCCAAGGCTGGTGAAGTCTGTCTCCCACAGAAGCAGGGTCCCAAGGCTGGTGAAGTCTGTCCCCCGCAGAAGCAGAGGCCCAAGGCTGGTGAAGTCTGTCCCCCACAGAAGCAGGGTCCCAAGGCTGGTGAAGTCTGTCCCCCACAGAAGCAGGGTCCCAAGGCTGGTGAAGTCTGTCCCCCGCAGAAGCAGAGACCAAGGCTGGTGAAGTCTGTTCCCTGGGAAGGAAGAGCATAGCAGAAATGAGACACATATCAGTGTCAGCAAGATAAATCTTAAGACTGTGTGCAACCCATTTCTTCCTTCTTCGAGGACTTAGGTGGTGAGGGTGTATGTTAAGTTGGAAATGGTATAATTGGAGAACTGTTACAATCTTTGAAGCATGAGTCCATAGTCAGAAATAAACTCAGTTTACTTCGCTTTTAATGCTATATTAGTGTTGCTCATGAATTTTCATTGCTAACCTTCCAGTCTTTCTAATTTATAACTCAAAACGTGTAATTTTTCCTCTTGTCCCTTTCATTGGGTACTAAATCATAAGTGTGCTCCCTGGCATTCTGGCTTTCTCACTGTTTGCTCAGAAGGTCTGTCTCCTCTCCTTCACCACTGCTTGTTAGCTTCAGTAGCTGAATGGACCCTAATTAGAAACGCTTGGCTATTTCATCTCCTCTCACACACCTCATTCCTCCCAGCATCTGTCAAGATTTACAGCTTCTCTATCCTGTTTTTTTCTTTCCTTTCCTAAACACTAATAAAATAGTCCTTAAGCTTACCTCTGAGCCCATTAATAAAATTTTTTATGAATGAGACCAAGAACCTATCAAGTGGACATAATGTCATTGGCCTGTAATCCTAGCACTTGGGAAGCAAAGACAGGAGGAGCAGAAGTTTAAAGTCATCCTTTGCTAAATAGTGAGTTCAAGGCTAACCTGGGATATGTAGCAAATAGCCTGACTCAAAACAAACAAACAAACCAAACTCTTAGTATCTGTGGATGTCACCAACTATTAACATTGTTACTGGAATGCTAGTTGGAAAGCATAAACATTGTCTACATTAATGTTCCATTTGTATGTATTTCCATTCATTACGTTTCCATTTCTGTGATGTTTCCAATAGTCACACGACAACTTACATCACCATCACATGGGGCTAAAAACAAAAGCCACCCATTTCTTTTAATGTACAGAGAATGAAAGAAATTTAACTCTTCTGATATGAACTTGTAATAGATAAATAATATATTGGTCGAACACTGGTATGCTTACCTTCGGCATGGTATTGTATCAAAGGGACAGAAAAATAACTAAATCAGAAGAAGTTGGCACCAGAAAGTGGGATGTTGCTATGAAGCATGGAGCTACAGGATTTGGTACTTGCCTTTGAGCATTCTGGTCTAGCTTTTATCTAGTCTTTTCTTACTATGCTCCCATTTGCAATGGTAATGTGTATTCTGGGCCATTGTATGTTGGAAGTATGTATTTTGCCTTTTGATTTTTCAGGGGGTTAAAATGAAGAGATTGCTTTGAGTTTCAGAGCAGACTTTGGACTTTTACATGTGACTGAGAAAGACTACAGAAACTTTTGAAGTTGGGCTAAATACATTTTGCTTATGCGGGCAAGGGAGTGGAATCCAGTGGTTTGAATGAAAACCGTCCCCTCTAGGCTCCTGTATTTGAAAACTTGGTCTCCAGTTGGTGGTGCTGTTTGGGGAGGTTTAGAAGGTGAAAACTTACTGAAGGAATGATGCCACTGGGGATGGAGTTTGAGAGTTTAAAGCCTCACTGTGAATAGAAAAAGAAAGAGGACATAGCTGGTCTCAGGTTCTGGCACCAGATGAATGAAAAAAGGAAAAGGAGATGACCATTCCTAGCTGGAGGAGAAAGCTTTTTGTTTATAAAAGGGTGAACATAGTGGATATGAGGGAGAGCATAACCAGAGGCAAAGACATCTGGGAGAGTCCAGGGTGGACAGGACCAGACTAACCGGGGGCATGTGAGGAGGCAGGAGGAGGGAGAGGAAGGGGAAGAAAAGGGAACCTGGAGCGGTGGCCAAGAGGCCAGGAGACCAAAAAACCCAAAAGAGAGAGGATAATCAGAATGGCTGTGTTGTAGAAGTTTATTTTTAGTTATGTATAAAATAATTGCTTTGTGCACTGTTGGGAAAAGGGCATTTTGTAGTGTCTGCAGGTGTTGGATTTATGTGGGGGATGTTTGATTGGTCATGATCTGCACGTGCTACCAGTAGAACGCCTGAGGAGTTCTGGATCAATGAAAACACCTGGGCTCAGATGCTCAGATGCTGAGCTCCACTCTCTAGGATGGCGCTTGCCATGACAGTAGTTCCCTCTGCTGAGGCCTGGCAGGGATTACACCTATGAAAATGCCTCCATGTCTTCTTTGGTGAACCACAATGGCAACATACTGCAACATGGCTGGATTATATAGGGAAGAGCAGTCCAGCCCCTAGGCTGGAGAGTTCAGGGTAGGGGGTGGGGTACGGAAGCCAGGACTCTGTAACAGGTGGGGACTGAGGGATGCTGGGAGAACCTAGCTGCCAGGTTCACTTTGATATGTTAAAAAAGTATCTCAGCCAACAGTTTGTCCTGAGTTTGAGACCTGACACATTCCATTTCAGTTTGCTCTCTATGCTTCATGCTTGCAGTTCAAGTATGATCTCTTAGTTTCTGGCTCCGGCCACAATATCCCCTGCTGCCATGCCTCTCTGCCTCTCTCATCCCTCTGGAACTATAACCAGAACAACCTCTTCTTCTAGTTACTTCGGTCGTGGTATTTATCACAGCCTCAGAAAATTTAGTACTAATGCAAAACTAATACAGTGACCTGTGGGAGAGACCAGCTGAGAAGGAAAGCTATACACTGCCCCAGTAGCTTTTGTTTGTATTCTGTTTCAAGCCAATGTTTTATTTATTTGTGTGTGTTTCCATGTGTCTGTGTAGTGAACACATGTGCTGATATGTTTGTGTGTGTGTATGTGTGTGTTTGTGTGTGTGTGTGTGTGTGTGTGTGTGTGTGAAGTGCACTCACCCATACAGGTATGTGGAAGCCATAGGTTGATACTGAGATGTCTTTCCTTGATTTTCTTTTCCTCTACCTTAGTTTTTTGAGATAGGGTCTCAACTGGTCCCTTATTGGATCTAAAGCTTGTCATTTGACCTATTCTGGCTGGTCACTGAGTCCCTGAGATCCTTATGTTTCCAGCCTTCGGTACTGGAGTTAGAGGTCCATCCTGCACTATCAGGCTTTTCTGTGGGTCCTGGGAATCTGAACCCCGGTTCTCATGCTTGTGTAGTATGCACATTATCCACTGAGTTAGTGAACATCTGAAAGAAGCCTCTAGTAGCCTGATTACCAATGACACAAAGCTAACAGAAATAGCTAATGAAAAATCAGAATCTAGATTCTAACTGGATTCAGTAAGTAGGATTCGTAAGCAGGTAAGATCAACACGGTATTCCTGAATATGGCTGAAGTATTACTTTGAGCTAGACAAGGGTCAACATGAAACAACCAAAGGTACAGCATGAACATAACCAGGAAGGCAATATAAATCAGTTGTGATCTTTATACAGCTCCCAAAAAATTCAATGTGTGGTTAGGTTACATTAAAGGAACAACGTAGCCAGTTTAGAAGGTGGATTTTGCTGGAGCAGATTGCATTTAGACTATTTTTCTAATAGTCTAGATACTACATTTCAGAGGGACATGAGTGAACTGAAGAATTTAGAGGGGAGTGAGTACTGAGTGCTTTGAGACCAGTCATGCTTGAGGGATGCTTGATGGGACCAGGGTTGTCTTACTAAAAAAGGAGTCTGGAGGAAAGCTTGTAAACTTATCCTCAGATACTGTGATCAGTTTAGAACCCAAGAATGACTCTGGGAGAGGGAGCATCACTGCTCCTTTCCCTTTTCCTTAGTTTATACTAGAGAAGGAAGAAAGTTATGCTTTGTGACATGCACATTGCCCTGGTTTGCTTTCCGTTGCTGTGATAAACATCATAACCAAAAGCAGCTCGGGGAGGAGAGTTTATTTGCCTTATGTTGCCAGGTTGCAGTTCATCACTGAGGGAACTCAAGGCAGTAAGTCAAGGAACTGAAGCAGAGCAGCAAGGAGCACTCCTTACTGGCCTGCTTCCTCTGGCTTCCTCGGGTGTTTTTCTTATACAACCCAGGTCACCTGCCCCAGGGGTGGTAGCACCAACAGTGGGATGGGCCCTCCCACAGACACATGAATCAAGAAGACGTCCCACAGGCAAATCTAATGGATATAATTCCTCAATTACCACTCCCTCTGGCCAGGTGACTCTAGTTCATGTCAAGTTGACAAAAACTAACCAGTATACATATAAATACCTGGTCGTTTTTAGTGCTATCTTGATGGGTATTGTTAATAGTCTTCTAGCTGCCTTCTGTGACAGTTGGTAGCATTCCTATCAACCCCTTCCACCTCAACTCTTTATAATTAATGATTTATTAAGCGAAGCTCATTCTTCCTGAATGCGCAACTAAGATCCAAATGATTTCTATGATGACTCCATGCCCGAGGAACCCATGGACCCATTTTTCTTGTCATCCCTCAAAAGTTTTCTACGCCTTGATTTGATTATTCCGAAAGAGCCCCACACCTAGGCAATCAAGGCCCCAAAGCACAGGGCAAACTTTAAATTATCCTTCTTCCCTATGCTCGTGAAGTTCTATGCTCTGAGTTCCAACCAGGTTTTGAATGATCACACCGTGGCCTGGCCCAACAGTAGGACATTGACTAGCAACCGGTACTTTGTGCCATCCGTGGCTGTGGGGTGTGCATCCATCCAGAGGAGAGCGAGCTTCTACCCATGGCTGCGGAGGGACTGGGAAAAAAACCTGAAGAATGATTTCTACCTTCTGACGCTGCATTGCAATATGCAACCCTTTGACCATTGAAAGCTCCCTCCTGGAACAGGGTCTGAAAGATACTTTGTAAATGTTATATTTAAAGTAATTAGAGCCATGTATAACGACAGGTGGTTGAAAATGCCACAGTGTAAACCATTAACTTTGTATATTAACTAAACAAAAAAAAAAAGAAATCAATAATAAAAAAATGTAAATTTTGCAAAGCTTTGAATCTCAAACATTGGGTATAGTTCTTAAGAGGCAGGAGGATGACTTAGATGACCCCTAGAGTTGTCCTTGGTCTGAGAGATGTGCCTTGGGAACAGCTATGCATCTCACATGAAAATGTAGGGGACAGGCATCAAGCAGGAGACAAAATGCCTTGTCTTGCTAATTTGCAGGTCCCTGGGTCTTCAAGGCTCATGGCCAAGTTTGAAGACTGAGAGACAAAGTGGAATGTCTGCAGCCCAGTTTACCCACATTGACAATCAGTTTCTACCATCTGTATTGTGAAAACATTTTCTAGACTAAACATGGGGACTGAGAGTAGCCAGCGTTCGTCATTCGCTTCACTGCTCCATCTAAGACCGGAAGCACATCAGAGAGCATTGGACCAAGCAGAGGGCTAGCCTCTGGCAGTCAAGGTCTCTGCCTCTCCATTTCAGGTGGTCTACCTTGAATATATCACTCCGCAGGTCATGTTTCAACAGACCTGGTGACCTTGGAAGCTGGTCCCGTGGTACCACTTCAACGGCATACAAAGAGTTCCTTGGCAGGCTTCCTCCGGGAACTGGGGACATGTGTGACCAACTCATTGCTCCAAGATTGTGGTTTGAGGACATAGGGTCAAAGTTTCAGAGTCTGGGGACCTGGGTGGTGCTGTGAAACATGAGCTTCACTTCCATTCTCTGGCCATCATCTCAGATTATCTGCTGCCAGTTGTCACATGGTAGGCCTTAGGGAGGCATCTCCCAGCCTTTATTGCAAAGACGTCTTAGAAAATCATCCAGTTCTGGGACTCCTTGGGTCTGGGAGTCTGTTGGGAGCTGTAGGCCAGTTGCATCCAGAGATTTTTGATGATCTATTACAGACTGTTCCCTGGGCTGTATCTTCATTTTGGAGGGGTTTCTCATAACTTTCAGTCCCAAGCCAGGCTGTTCATTGGGTGGGGGGGAACTTGGCAGGACAGGATGTAAATATTTGCCTGTGTCACATTACTGGAGTCCTGGTTCTATCCAGGGTTGGGGCTTTGGAGGGGAACTCTCATGACAACAAAAACAATAAGGAAATAAGGAAAATGTTTGCAGTGTCTTTTCCCAGGGTCCTGGTGGACGCTAGCTTCTTGGCATATTCGTGTTATGAAATTCTTTGCGAAGACACTATAGTGGGCTGTACTGTAACATGTTATCATTAACTTCGGTTTTTCTAATACTAACACTGATACATAGGTATGAGAAAGCATTCTAGGGTCACACACGTACACAATGGCAAGGGGACAAAAGATTTAATCCTACACTCTTCTTTCTTTTAATTACTGTGGCACATAAAATGCCTTTTGTCGGCCATGGACTCTCCAGCTAGGAGTTAAGGTTTAAGATGCTTGAGATTTTTCTCCATGCTATCAAAAATACAAGTTGAGAGTGAGCTGGAAGGCGACCTAGGATGAGTTGTGGAGCAAAGGAGGTGCAAATGTTGTAAATACAGACTCACGTGTGAAATTCTCCAAAAAAAAAAAATTCCAAGTTAAAAAAAAAAAAGAAAAGGAGAATCTCTCATATTCTAATTCATGGGAGAGCCTTTGAGAAAATTAGAGAGAGAAAGAGGGCGGCGGGGGTGGGGGAGCGACTAGGTATGGTGTCTGTAGTACCTTCCCTCAGGGGACAAGGCAAGAGGATCCTGAGTCAGATGCTTCTCTCACTATGCTGAGCGTGTGTAACCTATTTAGAAGTTCCAGAAGGGGCAGTGATCGGCAGGTTATAAACTCTTAAATTAAAAAGAAAAAAGTATATGTATGTGAAATAGGTAGGATAGAAAGTTTTAGGATTCTGAAGGCTGGTCTCAACCGGTCCAGGACTGCCAACAGCTTACTGGGCTGGAAGAAGCTCTTTGGCCCTGGAATGCAGGTAGAGGCTTGGAGAGGGCATTCATATTCATAGCATCTTCACGTTTGTTTTAAGACAGGGTTTTAAATAGCCCTGTGTGGCCTAGAAGGCCATTTAAGGGAAGATGATCTTGAACTCCTGACCCCTTTGCCCCCACTTCCCAAGCATTGGAATTCCAGGCGTGTTCCACCACCCCTGGCATTGAATTGGAGTCTTCCTGGGATCTTCACAGCTTTACCCTTCTGATCTGGTCATAAGGCCAAAACAGAGGGTATTGGTTGTGTTTCTGTCCGTGAAAGAATTCCAGTTGGAAAGAGGACAGTTAGGGAAAGCAAAGACGAGAGGACTGACTCTGTGAAGGAAAACTCCTGAGAAGAAGCCGAGTCTGCAGAGACTGATTGGCTGATTAGCTAGAACTTCAGGACTGTGGAGAAACTGGACTGTTGCAGGTCCGAAGGCTAGTTACCTTACCTTGAGTCTCTTTCCTTGCCCACTTCTGTGTCAGAACTAACATTTTGTGACTTTATAAGTAGAAATCTTTTAGGATCTATTAACTTATAGCTTCCAACCCAAAAGCTAAGACTGTCATCAGATGCCACCCTTAAGCCTATAGAAGATCTTTCCCCATATTGCTGTAGCTGCTTCTCAGATGTACCCACTAAGGTTGTCAACTTCCTTTGATTTATGACTCTTTTTTATTCTGTAAAACTGTAACACTGCTTCGAAACCTTGGAACATAGAATTCAGGGGTCACCTAAATCTGTGTTCTCCAGTCCCCGTCACTCAAAATGGCTCCAGAATAAACTTCTCTCTTATTCCCTTTAAGATGAGAGCTGTGATTGTGTTGACAACTCTCGGGTCAAGACATACAGAAATTTGGGACTGAAAAGATACCTAAGTGTGTAAAGTGTTTGCCTTGCAAGCATGAGGACTGGAGTTTTGGCCTCAGAACTTACATATATGAAAAAGATGGGGCATGTTTGCAATGTCAGTACTAGGGAGGAGGAGACAGGAGACCTCCTGCAACCAGATTCTATTTCAATGGAGATAGACAGAACCTAAGAAATGAAGGTGGGCATAGTGGGGTATGCCTTTAATCCCAGTCCTTGTGAAGCAGAGGCAGGTGGAGCTGAGAGGTCCAGCGCCCCCTAGTGGTAGAGGCACTCATCTCACCCCTCTGCTTAATGTCAAGTACTTCTTTCCCAGAAACCCTTGTTTTCTCAGGACATTTAACAAGCCAATCCATTATTTGGGTTCTGGTCAATCAGAGAGATCCCCTGTTTCCTTAAAAAGCCCACTTGGCCAGCTTTCTGAGTTGCCATTTTAACAAGTGGTTACCTCGAAATAAAGGCGCCCTTGCTGATTGCATATTTAACTGGTGGTCTCTTGTGTGGTGATTTCAGACTTAACAGATCTCTCAGTTCAAGGGCATCATAGTGACTTCAGTGCAGCCAGGGCTACAGGCGGGGACCCTGTGTCTTAATTTGGTTGCTACGTCTGTGATCCAGAGCAACCGGGGTGGGGGGGGTGTCTATTTTATCTGACAGATTTTAGTCCATCATTGAGAAAGGTCAGGGAAGGTCAGGATAGGAACATGGAGGCAGAAACTGAAGCAGAGGCCATGGAGGAATACTTTTTACTGGCTTTACTCCTCCTGGATTGTTCAGTTTGCTTTCTCGTACAACCCAGAACCATCTGCCAAGATGGTGACACCACCCACAATGGGCTGACTCTTCCTACATCAATTATTAACGAAGGAAACGCTGTTCTAGCTTGCCTACAAGCCAATTTTATGGAAGCTTTTTCTCAGTTGAGGTTCCCTTCAGCTCTTCAGCAATTACCATTGACCATCCCTATGTAGAGATAGGTAGAGGTAGTGTAAGAGCAAACATTACGCTTGAAATTTTAGCTACTGTGCCTAAGATATCTCTAAAAGGAAATAACAAAAAGAAAAACAAAACAAAGAAACAAACAAAAAACCAGATAACGTCCTGGAATGCTAGGTGGGGTGTTCAGGTAAGCTAGTCTTGAATCTCCCTTGCCCAAGGTTGTGTCCTGCACCGGACATGCTCCAAATGTACCTGATGTGCCTGGTCACTTGTAGGTGAGAGATAGCCCAGACAGGAAGTACATCAGGATAGATGCTTGCCTCTGGTGGGAAGTGCATAGCCTTCCAGGTTTTTCCTTTTGAAGCACCTGTGCCACGTGATTTGGGGCCATTCTGCGGGATCTCTGGAGGTGACAGGTTCACTCCATGGGTACTTCAGAACGAACCTGGTCAGAATCCATCTTCCTGCCTGGTACTTAATTAACTTAATTAAAGCTTGCTTGCTTCAAATTTGGCTGAATTGTGGTGGTCTTCTTCTTGACTGGATTTGGGATTTACAGTAGGAACTGGTGTTTTCCCTTTTTCTTCTTCTTATTCATTTTGCTTAGTGTTTCATTCTGAGCAACTTTCACATCAGAGTCTAGACTTCAACAGGAAGATCATTTTGGCATTTGATTGCCTTTTGTAGTCTGTGTTATGAAATTTCCTGTGACAGACAGAACAATTCACCGTCTTCGATTTTATGCAGATGTAAACTCAATTCCTCTGAAAAACAATTTTTTGTTTTTTGAGACCTCTTTTGTTTCCTCTGGGGTATAAAATTGTGAAAGTTTTTGAGTTAAGGATAAACCTTCACTTTGACTTCAAAAGATATAATTAAGGGAGCAAGGCACAGTATTCTAATAAGCTTTAACTGTCAGCTCGACACAGTCTAGAGTCACCTGAGAGGAGAGCCTTAACTGTGGAATTGCCTATCACACTGGCCTGTGCACGTGTCATTGTCTTCGTTGTTAATTGATGTGGGAGGGTCCAGATAACTGTGGGCAGCACCATTTCTGCACTCTGTGAAAGTTTACCAGTCCTGAACTCTATTAAGAAATAGTTGAGTATAAGTCAGCCTGCAAAATAGCTAGCAGGCACCTTCTCTATGGCTCCGCTGTACTTCTTTGGATGTGAGATCCCTGATCTGGGGGAATATTTTGTGGAATAGAGAGCAGGCTGCCTCCAAGTTCCTGCCTCAGCTCCTGCCTTAACTTCCGTTAATTATGGACGGTGACCCGAAGTTGTAAGCCCCAAACTCTTTCATTTCTTAAGTTGCTTTTGGTCAGAGTGTTTTATCACAGCAACAGAAATGAAACTAGAACGTATAGTAGCATAAAATAGATTTTTTTTTTAAAAAAAGGAATGTGTTATAGGTCTCACAATGGCAAAGAATGGCTGTATTTAAGTAAGAGTCACGAGGTCAGAGCCTTCAGGTTAATGACCCACGGGTACATATTTCTCAAATCCTACCTAAAAGCTGTAATAGGAAGTAGGAAAGGGTATTCCATGTATAATTGTGTATTATTCCGTGGAAGTTTATTCAGTGACAGGCGCAGTCTACCCACACACATGCACACATATGTGTATGTGATGGACTTGATTATGAAACATAAAGTTGTTCTCATGGATTAAATTAAAGAAATTCCATTGGCCATAGCGGTATACAAACTAGATCTTTGTTATATCATTTACTAAACACCTAAACATCACCAGAAACAAATAATGCTTCCGAAATCTATTACGGAGGTTATGAGTACATTTCTAGTATATGAACAACTCATGGGATTGACCTCTGGCCTCCATATGCTAACACACATATCACATAGCAAAAAAAGGCGTTTCTAGTCTAGTCAGAAAACAATCTTCATAATAAAAATAGCTCTCCAGGTGTGGTGGGGAGTGTCACCCCAGCTCTCCAGGTGTGGAGGGGAGTGTCACCCCAGCTCTCCAGGTGTGGAGGGGAGTGTCACCCCAGCTCTCCAGGTGTGGAGGGGAGTGTCACCCCAGCTCTCCGGGTGTGGAGGGGAGTGTCACCCCAGCTCTCCGGGTGTGGAGGGGAGTGTCACCCCAGCTCTCCAGGTGTGGTGGGGAGTGTCACCCCAGCTCTCCAGGTGTGGAGGGGAGTGTCACCCCAGCTCTCCAGGTGTGGAGGGGAGTGTCACCCCAGCTCTCCAGGTATGGAGGTGAGTGTCACCCCAGCTCTCCAGGCAAGGACATGAGTGTCATTCCAGCTCTCAAGGCAGGATGATCAGGAGTTCAAGGTCATCCTTGTTCTCAGAGGGAACTCACAACCAGTCTGGCTATGTGAGATCCTGTCTCAGAAAACCATCATAACTCCAGCTGCTACATTTACAGCCCAACCCCTGTCCTGAAGGCTCAGGGAATATTGTGGAGGAGGGGCAGAAAGATTGTAAGAGCTAGGGGGCCCAGGGCGTTTGCTGTCAGATAGTGTCTTCTATATAGGACAGGGAAACTGCACTTGTGAACTCTCAACAATATGGCTGCCTATGAAAACCTGACGCAACTGACGTAATAACATGGGTGGGGAGACTCTCACAAAGCTCCACCCCTAGATGAAGAATTACAGAAAGTTAATGGTTGCCAAGGGAAGGGGAATCAGTTTTCTCCAGGGACAAGCCTCCCCATAGGTTATCCAGTCCCAAGTGGTTGGCCCTAAACATATACACATATGAGAATCTAATGGCCTCAGCAGACTGAATATATATATATATACATATATATATATGTATATATATATATATTCACACACATGTATGTGCACATGCACACATGCACACGTTTAAAAACAATGAAAGAAAAGGTCAAGAATTTGAGAGGGAGGTGGGAGAATACGAGGGGAGTTGTGAGGGGGAGGGGGAAGGGTAGAAAAGGTGTAAATACAGAACTCTACACAACATCACCAACAATTGAATCAAAACTCAAACTGAACAGTGCCGAAGGTCAGGGAAGGGTCAGGGAAGGGTCAGGGAAGGGTCACCACCTAAAGCCTCAGGTGGACCAAGAAGCTCCGGACAGGAAAGCTCCCTTCACCAATGATACTTTCAGGCTGTTACATTCTGGAAGCTTCTGATAAGAAGACCAACATGCCCCTTTGAGTGGTAACTGAGACCACACTTTGGAGACTGCTGGGGAATCTTCCATCCCCAAAGTTCCCCCTTTTCTATCTTATAAAATCTCAAGACCCCCACGCCACGTATGTACAGTCACCACTTCCTCAGAGACCGCAGCCCTTCAGTTACTTTGATCAAAAGAGCAAATCTGCTTCTTCCGATGCCTGTCTTCTCTATTTTGTTTCCTTCAGGAATCCAGACGTCAGCATCTAGTGGACACAGTCACAACCACTGCGTTCTCTGTGCACTATGAAGTCTACAAGCCAACACAACTGCGTGCAGAGGCTCCCCCTGTTATCCCCAGTTCCCAGAAGAAACTGGACATTTCCAGAGGCTTCCCAGCTCCTGGGACTCCAACCCCTGCCTGCGTGGCCCCAGAGCCACAGCACTTTACCACAGCACCTCACCCTTTCCCAAGGGCACATGCCTTTTGGAGAGCTTTGTGTCATATAAAACCCAGCATCCTCTGGTGTCTAACTTTTTTGAAACATTTCATTTAGTGATAAGTTGATCCACCCCATGTGGCCCTACTGGAAGGTGGTGGCTAGAGGGTATTTCCAGGGCTCTGGGTACGGAGGCTGGGGTGATTGTGGAGGTGACTGATGCGTAGTCTGTGTCTAAGGAGAACCTCTGCCTCTTAAATTCTGAGGTGACCCCTTGTGTTCCCACCAAAGACTCTCCTCTACCTTCGTGTCTACCAAGAATGCAGTGCCTAACCAGCCAAAATGAACAACAAACGCAAACAGAAACCCTGCACTCGGGAGTCCCTGGAACTCTAAAGAATTTCTCTGGGTCAGAGATCAGCAGTTTCCTTCTCTCGCCATGAAGGAACAGGCAGTAAATATTTTCATCTGTGTGAACCACACGGTCCCTGGCACGAGCACACAAGCCTTGCTGTGGAAGGCAAGGAGCTGGTGTGGGCGTGTCTCTGACATAGCGTGGCTGGATTTGGCCTGTGGATTGTGGATGTCCAACCCTTCTTTCAAAGCCTGCAAAGTCTTCTGTACCCGCAGCAACAGAACAGCACTGAGCTGTTTTAATTTCCTGCTCACTTTGAGTATGTTTTTTCTGCTATGTGTTCTCATGCTCCTAAAGCTATGAAAGTTCTTGTCCATCCCCTCCTCAGGGTCTTTAGACTCTCCTTCAGTCAAATGCATTGTTGAGTTGGGGTATTTTCATTTTTTTTGATATGTAAAGAAATGAGTTTTCACTGTGCCATGGCCGGGCTCCCCACCACGCTCTGCATTGTGTCTCTCTCACACGAACCTTTGTAGAACATACATTTATGGAAAACCTTTCTTCCTGTAGAATCACAATTTATGACAAAACATACAAAACCATCAATGGTTGATTACTCACATTATAATTACCAACTGTTTTTGTTTCTTTTAAACTCTCTTTGTGTGTGTGCATGTGCATGGAGGTCAGAGTTCAGTCTCAGGACATTGAGGTAAACACTATTTTATTTTATTTATTTTATTTTATTTTATTTTATTTTATTTTATTTTATTTTATCTTATCTTATCTTATCTTATCTTATCTTATCTTATTTTATTTTATTTTATTTTATTTTATTTTATTTTATTTAGAAAGGGACCCGAATGACCCAGAGATCACTACTTGAATCACGATGCTTGGATAGCAAGCCCCAGGGAGCAGCCCGTCTCACCCCAGCAGTGCAGGTATTGGCAGCATACACCTCAATGTCTGGCTTGCTTTATGTGAGTCTGGTGCCCAAACTGGGGCCCCGACCCAGCAGAGTTCTCTCTCTTCAGCCCTTAAATACATTTAAAAATACTTGCTGACTTTTCTGCAGAGAGCGAGTACTGATTTTATCCTCAGGAAAAATGGAAATAATCACTCCCCTTTCAGTTCTTTTCGTGTCAGTATTTTCTATACAGGGAAGAGAAAGAAAGAAAGGATTCTGAGGAGCCTGGAGCTCAGGGAGAGGTGCTGGAAGAGAGACAGCCAGAATCTTCCCATACTGCATTTTCTGAGGGACAGCTGGGTGTAAATACTGGGAACACTTAAAGTTAGTGTCGTGCTTCCGTGTTGGAATTCCTCAAGGGAAAACAGAGAGAGTGGGAGCAGAATTGTCAGACTGACAAGTGACCTTCCCACGTCCTGTGTTCAGCAGAATCAAGATCGCTTTAAATGTTCGAATGGGGGAAGAGGATATTCAAAATGAACTCCTTCTGTATTTTTATTTTCGTTTGTAAGAACTACTAACGCACTCCCGTTTCCTCTGCTTAGGCCGCTTTCAGTCTAACTTTCTAAACCTCAAATTTGTGTCATCCAGAGGGTTGTGGGAAACTCCTTCATGCAGTTCAGTCAGCATTTGTTCGCTGCTCCCTCACAGCTGACCGCTGTTCATGATAAAGGCCGACCATAGATTAACTCAGAAATCCCACCCTCTGGAACGCACCTACTCTTTGGGAACATTACTTACTCTTTGGGAACCCTACCCACACCCTGGGAAGACTCTACCCCACGAGAGCACTACTTATCTATTGGGAACACAGCCTATACTGTGGAAGCATTATCTACCCTTTGGGGTCCATTTTCTATTCTTTGGGAGTACTTTATATCTGGGGGGCACTGCCTATCTATTGGAGCACTGTCTAACCTTTGGTGAGCATTACATCATGCAGTGATCCTCATCCTTGGCTGCATGTGAATGTCCGTGGGGTATCTACTGGAAAGTAGTGATTCCAGAGCCCCAGCCCTAACAACTGACTTCAGATCTCAGGGGTAGAAGCTGAGCATGGTAGTTTCTTTAAACCGAGTCAGGTGGTACTAATATGCAGTAGAGGTTGTGAATAATTCAAAGGCAGAGGAACTACCACCAGTCATGACAATTCAACGTGCTCTGTGCTATGACAGGAATGATTAAGTTAGTCATGGCTAAGGACGCAGAGCTCAGTCTTGCCTTGGGAAGAGATGTTCTCTGAAAGTGTCATACTGGAAGGGATGCACAGGCTACATCTCAAAGAACAAGAATGGGTAGCTGCTTAACCACAACCAGACAAAGGGAGGTGTGGTTATGCATTCCACCAAAGGACTGAGCCTTGCTAGGGCATGGTGATGGTGGTATGAAGCATCAGGGTAGACCCTGAAGCTGTGATGGGAGGGATGAGCCGTTAGTCTGCTTGGGTCAACAATAAAACAAAAGACCATAGCTAGCCAGCTTCCATACCAGAACTTCATTGTTTCATAGCTCCGGAGGCTGGAATTTCTGGCTTAAGGTATTTGGAAGCTTGATGCCCTTTTGTACTGTTGTTCTTGCTAGGTCTCCAGCCCTCTATGCTTTCTGAAGCTCTGTGTCTCTAATAGCCTGTTGGCATTTCCAGTAGACGAGCCGTGAATCTTCTTCAATTCGCTGTTCTAGTTTGCTTTCTGTTGCTTTGTTAAACACCAGGGCCAAAAGTAATTTGGGAGGAAAGGGTTTCTTTCATCTTACACAGTCCATCATCAAGGGAAGTCAGGGCGGAAACTCAAGGCAGGACCCTGGATCAGAAGCCATGGAGGAATGTTGTTCACTGGCTCACTCACTGGTTCATGTTCAGCTGGCCTTCTTGTATCACCTAGACCCACCCTCCTACAAAGGGCCATGTCAATCATCAAACCAGACAGTATCTCACAGACACGGTGTATTAGTTACTGTTCTGGTGCCTGGAAGAGACACTATGGCCAAGACAACTCTTATAAAACAAAGCATTTAGTTGTGAGCTTGCCTACAGTTTCAGAGGTTAGTTCATGATTATCATGGCAGGAGCATGGTGGTGCACAGACCTGTTGCTGGAGCAGTAGCTGAGAGTGCTACATCCTGATACATAGGCAGTGAGAGAGTGCCCAGGCCTGGCATGGGCTTTTGAAATCTCAAAGGTCATCCCCAGTGACACATTTCCTCCAACAAGGTCACAACTTCTCCGACAAGGCCACAATTTCTAATCCTTCTAATTCTTTCAAATAGTGCTACTACTCCCTGATGACTAAGCATTCAAACAGATGGGTCTATGGTGTGGGTATTCTTATCCAAGCCACCACAATGACTACAGATCAATTTGATCCAGGCAATTTTTCCAACTGAGGTTCCTTCTTCCTAGGTGACTCCAGTGTGCTAGCTAGTTTTATGTCGATTTGACACAAGCTGGATTCATTTGAAAATGAGAGACATCAGTTGAAAAAATTCCTTCAGCAGATTGGCCTGACGGCAAGCCTGTAGTGCATTTTCTTAATTGGAGATTGATGATGTCCTGGGGTGCATAAGAAATCAAGCTGAGCACAGCTTGGAGAGCAAGCCAGTAAGCAGCCCTCTTTGATGGCTTATGCTTCATTTCCTGCCTCCAGATTCCTGCCCTGCTTGAGTTCCTACCCTGCCTTCCTGTGATGTTGGATTGTGCTGTGGAACTGTAAGCTGAAATAAACCTTCTTCTCCCAAAGTTCCTTTTGGTCATGATATTATATCACAGCAGTAGGAACCTTCACTCAGACGTTCACAGTTGCGTCAAGTTAACAGTCAAAACTAACCGAGACACGTACACCAAACCCAAAAAAAGTTGCTCTGGAATGTAGACATCTGCACTTGTGTTTTAGGCATTACTATTCTTTGCAAATCCCTTCCTACCTGTCAGTGCACATGGGCTAATTTTGGAGGCCACCATACATGATGTTTTAGCTGCTTCTCCAGGGTCAGTGAGATGGCTGTACCATTGGCTCACTTAAAGGCTACCAAATGAAAATATCAGAAGCCAGAGTGTGAGAGACAACAAGTGTATTGTCTCTGGGAAATTGGTAGTCTAGGATTCCATCAAAAGAACAGCTATGTAATGGCTAGAGAGACCGCTTGTTGAGACAGCTAGAGACAACAGAGTGCTTGTTGCTCTTGCAGAAGACCCAGGTTCGGTTTCCAGCACCCATATCATGTGGCTTACAACTTTCTATAACTCCGATTTTAGGGGACCTGACACCCTCTTCTAACCTTCATGGGCTCTTGCATGCATAGGGTACACATACACTCACACCCACATACATAAAAATAAAATAAAGTAAAAAATGTGCGAAGAGAAAAGCTATATAACTTCCCCCCAAACACAGTTTAACATTTCCAGGAGGTCTCCAGGAGAGGACAGCCCCTAGACATTGGAGACAGAGGGGGCCCTTCTGGGCGCCACATGTCTTTGTGAACTCTTTAATGGGTTCCTATAAAAGCTGGGGCTCCTTCACCCTACTCCTTTCTGCAAGTGGATCTAGCTGAAAGTCCATGTCCCCACAGGACAACAGGCTAGGAAAGCCCCTTAAATGTCATACGGAAGAGAGTTGGAGTCAGTGCATCAAGAGTTGATTCTGACTCAGATTCAGAAAGCCACTTTATGGACACTGAGAAAAAGGATCTCCAACCTGTGTTACGTCTGTGTGCACGCACACAGGGAGGCCAGAAGGCAACCTCGGTTGCCATTCCTCAAATATCAGCCACCTAGTTTTTTTCATATAGACTATATGACTTTAGCTCCCCAAAGCACCCCAATTTTGATGTATTTTAGTTCTTAATTAAAGCTCAGACAAAGAATATTTTATGTGCATGCCACCTGAAGTAAGCAGGCCAGTCCTAAGCTGACGTGTTGGCTACAGTGGAAGAGAAAGTTGGCTCTTTGTCTGCATTCATTTTTCCCCTCTATGGCCCTGCAGCCAGGGTTTCTCCCTGCTGTATTTAGACACCTGACGTTTGCACAGGGAACTATAACCCACAGAAATTGCTAGATGCAAGCAGTTTCCACTAGCCTAACTTCTCAGCAATTAAAGTGAACAGCCGCTCTAAATATGTTTGCTCATTCTCAGCTACTGTGGCATCAAAGACAAACTTCTCCCATGTTGATGGGTCCTCTTTATGAGTTTGTGCAAGTAGCCATCTGTCTTTTGGCTTGGCAGCTTTATTGCTATTATGGCTGTTTTAAGAGAGGGTCTCATGTTACCAAGGCTGGCCTTGAACCCCTCCTGATCTCCCTGCCTCCACAGGTATGCACCACCAGCTTAGTATTCTCTTTGAATGAAAGTATTTTGAGTCATTTGTTTGATGGCTTCTCCTCTAGGAATGGGTGGAGTGATTACTAAGTTAGGAAGGAGACCTTATAGGGCCAACCAAGTCTCCAGCAAGTTCTGAGAGGACGTTTTTGCTTGTTTGTTTCTTAGGTAACAGTTACCTTGCATGACCATGCTAAGGTAGACAAGGAGTATTCATTCCATGTTCCACTGCTGGAAACATAAAATCAGAGAAAAATTGTTCCATGCTTTATTAATGGAAGCAGAACACTGAGAGATCAAATAATATGTTCAAAACATCTTAGAGTGGGCCAGGAAGATAGCTCGGTTGGTAAAGAGCTTACCTGGGAGTCATGAAGAACTGAATTTAATCCCAATATTGATGTAAAAATGAAAGATGTGGCAGTATGCTCTTGGCATCCCAAGTCAGAGACAAGAGGTGCCTTAGGGCTCACTGGCCAGGCAGTCTAGTCTAATTGGTGAGCTCCAGGGCAATGAGAGACCCAGTCTCAAAGGAAGTGGACAATGTTTCTGGGGATGAAACCTGAGGTTGCCCTCTGGCCTTCACAGATGTTCATAAATTCATTAAATACTGGCCAGGGCAATAGATCCTGGCCAGGTCCATCCCCGGGGGTTCCCAGAATTGCATTAGTCAGAATCTTATAAAAGCAAAACCCACAAGGCTATATACTTCTTGCCTTCACCCAAACAAACTTTGTCTTTGAAGCATATATCCTGACGTACTTCCTGCCTACATAATTCCCGCCTACCAGTGATCAAGCGCATCCTGTGCAGTTGGGGCAACCAACCTTGTTTAGGAAAGTGAAAACAGGTGGCTTGTTATCTCACATGAGCAACGGCCCCCAACATTCCAGGAAGTATCTGCCCTTGGGCAAGTGGTGCTTACAGTTAGAGGCATTTTTGTTTTGTAGATCTCCTTAGCACAGTGATTCACACTTAAAAGATAACTCTAGCTCTCACTTTAGCACCAGCTACATCTGCTGCAGCCCAACCCCCACTGTCTGAGGAACACCTGCGGGACCTTGCTCCCCTTCTGTAGACTTCCAGGGATCTGTACTGGAAGCCCTGCTAGCTCTGTGCAGGGTTCATTCTTGTGCTCCTTCCCACATGGGCGCCAAGGGGTCCCAAGGCTGAACCTCAAGCACCCTCAGCCAATCCAAACCTGACATATCGGTAGCAGTGGCGATCCAAATGTCCACTCAGCAAAGGTGAGGCAGATATCCATACCAAAACACACTGTGAAAAAAGAACATCTTAGAGTTCTTGTTTGAGGATAAAGTGGAAATGCAGGGGGTTCCAATGTCAGTGTGAGATTCTTCACGTGCAGATCCATGTCCTTGCAGTCTTGCAGAGGATTCTGGGTATTTTAAATCTTACTTTCTGTTTGCTGTCCTCCTAATGTCCTCTTTGCTATACAAGGCAAAGGAGTTTTGGGTGCTGCTGACAGACCTGGACAGCACTAACTGAGCAAGGGTTTCTCAGGGCTCACCTGCTTCTGGGGACCCAGACTCACAGGCAGGAGACAGTTTTACGGCTCTGCAACATTTCAAAAAGAGCAAAGCTTTGTAGAAGACCACAGCTAACCGTGAGCCGACGGGCAATGCTGAGAAGCTTATGAAGAGGAGTTGGGAGAGAGAGTGCCTCTGAATCCTGAAATGAGCAGGAAACTTGAGAGCCATCGTGGTCATCTCCCTGTCCTGGGGCAGGAGTGCAGATCTGTTTAATCGGTCAGGCTAATTTTAGAGACTGCAAGACCTGGCGATTCTGTGATTCCCACATTTGCAAGCTATTCTTTATTTCTTCATCTATCCTAGGCACATTTGCTGGGAGCTGTAGCTTCTCTAACAGGGGCTGAATAGTTCTGATCAGGCCCCAGATTTATTTTCTGAGTCGACTAGCACACACTCCTTGATCTTTTCTTCAAATATTTGACCAGATTTTTCAGACATCTGACCCATTTTTAGTTTATTGCTGACTCCTAGAATGTTCTTACTCCATCCTGTTTCTCCAGTAGAGAAGAGGCTCTCACATAAGCTCCTCTACTGCTATAGTTTGCACATACCTGTAACCCCAGTTCTTGAGAGGCAAATGTGGGGCATTAGGAATTTTAGGCCAGTCTGGGTTACACAGCAAAGTCTTGCCTCAAAACAAACAAACAGCAACAACAACAAAAACCCAAAAAACTAAAAACTAGGGGCTACAGAGCTCAGTCAGCAGCTAAGGATGCTTGCTACACAATTATGACCAGAGTTCCCAGCCCAGCACCCATGTAGCAAGCTGGGTGTCTCGTGTACTCCTATAATCCCGGTGCCCGGAGAAACAGAGAAAGGAAGGTCACTGGAGCTTACTAGCTTCCAGCCTAGCCAAAAAAACAAAAACAAACAAACGAAAAAAACCCTCAAGTCCTAGGGTCAGGGAGAGAACCTGCCTCAAAAGAAAAGGTAGAGTGATAGAGGAGGGTATCTGAAATTCTCTTCTGGCCTCTGTGCACCCAAACATACACACATGTGACTCTCTGTCTCTGTCTCTCTCTGTCTCTCTCTTCTCTCTCTTCTCTCTCTCTCTCTCTCTCTCTCTCTCTCTCTCTCTCTCTCTCTCTCACACACACACACAAGCACACACATCCTAAAAATAAATATTTAAAAAATAAAAAAAATTTAAAAAGGTATATATGTTTGTCTTAGACAGAATGACTCTTCACTTACCCAGAGAACTCTTTATGCTGTCTTAGGGAGCAACCCTCCTGACAGAAGTGAGCCATGCCAGCAGTATACATAAAAGAACCAAACTGGGACCCAACTGGGGAGGAGAAAGCCACCCTAACTATCTTCTTGGCCTGTAGACAGGCCAATGGGTTTAGAACACCACAAATCGATCACTGACTTTCATAAAGACAGCCATAAGTCATCTAGAAAATTCATTGTTGACAAAGGGTTTGACCATACAGTTTGTTGAAAGAGCTGAAGTGTCGTTCTGACTCTAGTCTGGTCATCATCTCTTCCTGGGAGCTGTATTCAAGTCAAGCTAGTCCTGGCTTGAAGAGAAGTCAGTTAGAAATGTCACTGATCATATCGTCAGGGAAATGTGAAATGTTTTGGCTAACAGGTCCTTTAACAGACACGGAAAATGCGGAATAGAGAGAAGGAAGAAGCCTCTAGGGGCAATTAGGGATACCTGAGGACTAGGGAGAGGTAGCCGGACCATGAAATTTTATTTAAATTTCTGTAGAAATTCCACTCAACTTGAAAATGTGAAAGAAGTCTTAAGCTAAAGGTAATCCATTATGTTGACTTTGTACACTTCGTATTTTGTACAATCTGTACTCAAGTTGTGCCCCTCCTATGGACTGCGCATGCGTGAAAGCACAAACCTGTTTTTTGTTTTTAAAGCTTCACAGGGCTGGAGAGATGGCTCGATGATCAAGAGCATGTGCTGCTCTTGCCGAGGACCTGAGTTTGCTTCTCAGCAGCTATAGCAGGCAGCACACAACCTCCTGTGACCCCAGCTCCAGGGACTCTAACGTGTGTGTATGTGTGTGTGTGTGTGTGTGTGTGTGTGTGTAGCACTCAACCCGAGTCCTGACGGTTGCCAGACTGACATCTAAAATAGCATCTTGTCTTTTAGCGCAGGCTGCCCCTTTGGGGGCCCGTGTAATAGGTTTTGAAGGACTGAGAGAGGACACATTTTAGAGAACCTGTAGGCCAAACTGTATAAGAGCTCAGCTTTGGTGAATTCACCTTTCTCTTTAGGATCTCTTTTGTTTGCTTCTTAATCAAATATTGAGCTTAGCCATCTCCTCCTTGAGCTCACAAAACTGATCTAATCTAAGACCTGCGTACTACTGTGACCATTCTTGACAGGTTATTCATCCAGCACTCTCTTCAGAAATGGTTATTCAGTACCAACAATGGGCCAGGCAACATTTTTCACCTGAAAAAAAAAAAAGCAGCCCATGAAGGTTGCCTTCTGAGAACATATATAATGTTTGTGTAGGCAGAATTGATTTTTTATTCCAAAATGGAATCGGGGCCCAGTAAGGATGGAAGCCAGGACCAGAAACTCTGCTGAGGAAGTGGAACTTAATGATAATGTAGGACCACAATAGCCTGGGATCAGCAGCAAGAGCTTCACAGTGGCCCTGCTGTGTATCAGCAGGGGCGCTGTTAGCTACAGATTTCTGAGTCTCCTGACATGGAGCCGGCCACCGTCGGGAGTTTGTATTTCTCTACAGCTCCCTCGATGGTTCTGATGGGACCTGCCCAGAACTAGTTTCCAAACACTTGAGAGCACTGATCTACAGCTCCCTTGCCTGTATCTGCCAGTGTCCCAACAAACTCTCAAAGGCAGCTTTAGCTGAATAATTGGAGGAGAGTTTCAGAGGGATGAGAACCCCCAGGGTGGGGCACACAACAATAGCACACCACCGTACTTGGCTCTTACGTGAGGGCTAGCGATCCAAACTCAGGTCTTCATGCTTGCATGGTGAGCATTGTACCAACCGAGCCACCTCCCCAGCACTTTTAGCATGTCAAAGTAGTGACTATTGTTTTACAGCAAAGGAAATTAACCTTTAGATTATGCAACTGACTTTGAGTCACACAGTTCCATAAAATGAGTAACAGGTCATGACCGGAAGCCAGGTGTTTTTTACATGAAAGTCCATGTTATCAGCCGCTAGGCATTGTCTCAGGAAAATACCCGTCCCAGTCACTCTGGGTAACTCTAATGTGTGCTGTAAGCAGTTTTGTTTTCTTGTAAACTGGTTTGTAGTCATTCATCAAGAATATTTGTGTTTATTAAATATTGCATGTTTTCTATTCATACCCAGGAAGCAACCTGGGCCTTGTGCAGCGGCTCTGTTTTCTGGATCCAAGCTTTGGGCATTATGCTCTAGATCTGGCCCATTTTTTCCTATAATCTTCATAGTATAGAACACAGCTAAGAATCACAGTTGAAGTTTGCGACAGAATGGGAGATTCCCAGGACACGGTCATTTTGTTGTCAAACCCGGGACAGATCCTGACATAGCTGGGATGGTCAGTACGTGCCACGTTTGTAAAGCAGTCTCAGTTTTACAATGGGAAGCTCAGATATTCTAGAACCACATTAAGAAAATTAAATGAAAATTAAAAACATTTCTTTTGAAAAGAAACACAAAAGGTTAATAAAAATCAAATATATCTTTCTTCATATCTTGTGAGTCTAGAATCTGGTGAGGGATATCCTCACGGTACCCTAATGTGTAATTTAGTAATTTAGTGATGTGTATCCTAGTATGTTACGTGTCCAAATACATTTGTCCTGGCTCTTCCTTATGACAATCTGAAGCACAGAAGTCACCTGATAAGACGGGGACAGGGGAACTGGAAGATAGTTTGGTCCAGACAAGTCAGCATGGCCTCTAACGATGACAAGTGATGAAGGATGCTCTCCCAACAGAGCCCAGATCCCCATTAGTCCTAAGCACGTGACACTTGTCTCAGCACACGTGGTGTTTATTTCACTGTATTGCAACTGCTTGTTTATTGTTTGTTTCTCTTGCCAGACAGAAAGATCATTAGGACAAGCCCGCAGCTGTCCGGGGACTTAGAGCTAGCTCTGCTCCGTGCTCCTAGTTCAGCAACTATTTGGAAGCATCTAGGGCTTCAAAGGAAGTATGTTTTCTCAAGGTTTGTGTTTGAGCTTTCTCGATTCAGAACCAAATATGGCTTTGGGCGCCATCTTTCAAGATATCAGGTACCCACGTGGGCACGGGGGACGGATGACTCCGTATGCTATAGTGGGGTTTCCTGCTAAGCTATTTCCAATCTTATCTGCCCCTGGGGCTCTCTCAACTCCCCCCCACCCCACTCCTCCCTTACCTGCCTCTTGAGTATCTGGCTTCTGGCTCTCATGTAGTCCTATTTCTTCCTTACTACTTGGCAGGATGCCAGACAAACACAAAAAGTTAATTGAATTCAAATAAGCGATGAGGTTTCTGTAGGAGACCATCCAAGAATTGGTGTCCACACATATGCCACGTAAAGGTGGCGAGAAGGACCCTGGGACATAGTTGTCATGCCAGGCGAAGAGTTAGTGTGTTATGTGTCAAGACTAATGATCATTTCCAGGCACAGGCGAGGCCGAGATGTGGTTGTATCATGTCCCCAAGGTCTGGATGGAAGGCAAGATCTTTGAAACTCTAAGACTGCTATCATACAGTCACGAAGCCTGTAAATGTCTTGCTCCTGACATGCCAGGTTTCTCTCTTTTTTTTTTTTTCCTTTCTGATATTAACCACACATTAAGTGAGAAGGATGTGGTTAGTATCTAGAGAAAGTTTGCTCATGACTTGGAGACACTGGCTGGGAGGAAAGAAGAAACGAGGAGCTGCAGAAACCATGGCTTGAGGTTTTTTTTCTATCATTGGGGGAGAAGATACCCCATTTATAAGTGCCGTTAAAGCCTGTGGTTAGATTTCACCAGTATAAATTATTCACAGAGAACTGCCAAGGGTTTTCCCTCCCTGCTGGGTGAACAGCTGGCAGGCATTCTAGTCTGGTGGGTTGGTTTTTTTTTTTTTTTTGTTTTTTGTTTTTGTTTGTTGTTGTTTTTAAGACCAGCGCCCTCTGGGGGTTGGAGTAAGAAAAATAAAACTACGAATTAAAAATGGAGGAAGAATCTTCTGCCTTCGCCTACTCTTATCTAACTACAAAAGCTGAGGGGGTTGGGGCGGGGGGATACTTTACTAGTGCTACCCTGAATGTGAAGTGTCACAGGACCACAGGGCTAGTGGTATTTGAGGCTGCTTAACTGTCTTAGGCTAATGTGGCCTCCACAATAACCCTTCACAGAGGCAGAGTGTCCCATGGGAAGAGGTTTCCAGTGCATCTGTAGAACACGTTTGCTTTCTGTATTTTCTGTAAGAAGGTACGAGGGACAAGAAGACTGGAGACTAAGCTAGATGTAGCCGTGTGGGCTCGCAACATCCAGCCCTTGGGAGGCTGAGGCAGGTAGAAGATGACTGGGAGTTTGAGGCCAGCAGGCTGCATAATGGATCCTGGGGCAGTCTAGGCTTCAGAGTAAGATGCTGTCTTCACATGAAAGATTTAGGACTTGTCAAGAAGACAGATGAGGGTACATCAAGTTCCAGGCCAACCAGGACTACATAGTAAGGCTCTGTCTCAAGAAGGAGGAGGAGGAGGAGGAGGAGGAAGACAAGGATGGTGGGGTGGCCCCTGCCGAGCATCCCTGCAGGGACTCGGGAGAACGTGGCCTAGCCTAGCATTTGTTAAGCAGCCACTCCTACAGGAGTCAAACTTACCTCACTGGTTTCCTTAGGAAGATGAATTCTGCCCTCTGGTCCCTCTCAAGCTATTGATTGAACTGACTGGTAAATTACCAATGTGTCACTTGGTCTCTCATAGAAAGGGCTGCTTTGGGGAAGAGCCAGCAGGGAGGAGATGATGGGTTTGCACAGCTGTGACAGAGGGAGCCCAAGAAATCTCCTGTCTGTGGTTAATTCTGAGGACCAGAGAAGGACGCCGGGCTCTGTGTCTCCTTTAAGTTCATCCTAAAAGAGAATTCTGAAACTCAGATTCACTATGCGGCCTAAGAGGCCTTTGCTTATGTCTTGGCATCCCTCAAACACCTGTTTGGAGAGCTGGAATTTGACTGTATCCAAGCTGTTATAGAAGTTTATTTTTAGTTGTGTTTAAAATAATTGTTTTGTGCACTCTTGTGTGAGGGACTACCTAGGTTTTGCTGTTCTGTATTGTCTGCAGGTGTTGAATTTATGTGGGGGATGTTTGATTGGTCATGATCAATCAGCATGTGCTGTCAGTAGAACACCTGGGGAGTTCTGAAGCAATAAAAACACCTGAGCTCAGATGCTCGGGGCTCCATGCCTGCCATGATAGTGGTGCCCTCTGCTGAGGTCTAGCAGAGTATGCACCTATGAAAATGCCTCCTTGTGTCTTTGCTGGGCTGTCACAGCAGCATACCACTATAGCATACACCCCAGCCACCATGTTATAATAACAATTCCAGCGGCTAAAGCTTTTCTTTCTTCCTGCAGCTAAGGTCTTAGATAACAAGGCAGACAGCAGCAGGCAGATCACCCAGGTTCTCCAAGCCCATACCATTTTCAATCCTATTGGTTCAGCTTCCTCCTGGCAGCATGTGTGGATGTTTGCTGGCTTCCTCTGGAGGCAGGAACCCTGTAGGGCACAGAGCACAACAGACCAGTGGCATGTGGAACTAACAGACCACTCTCTAGCAGCCCCTGACCAGCGGCTTGTATTTAAATCCACTACATCAGCTATAGACTGTAAGGACAATCAGGGCATTAGTGATGCAATCAATGCTCTGAAACTGTTTCCTTAGAGTGTTCTTGAATTTCACAAAGGCAGAAACAGACCTCAAAAGGTCAATGCTCGCTATAGAAAATAATTCTCCAAAAATTTTTACTGTGGCCTTGAGCAAGGTAATCTAAAATTCATTGTATGAATTCCATCTCAAGAGATTCAAACTTCTTGCATCCAGGAGACTCTCATCTCTTCTATTAGATCCTGGCACCCCAGAAGAGGTTTTGTAATTTCTTCTCTCTTGCTGGATCACAATGACTACCAGTTTAGCGTGTTAAGTCACCATTGTCTCTCAGAATGACTATGGACCAGAAATTCAGGGGAGAGCTCTGTGAGTGGGAGCTCAGAGTCTCATCAACCGGAAGGCTTGCCTGAGGAATGGCTCCCAGGACTGCTTCCTTATGTGTTTGGCGATAAGAGAGATGTCATAGTGAGTCTCTCTGTGGAGCTGCTGAGTGTCCTTGTGGCTTGGAAGCCTATGTCCCTGAGAGGGAGCCATCTAAGGAACCCAGTCAGAAGCTGCAATATCTTTTTTGACCTGGCCTCAGCCTGCACTGCGTCTGACGGTCACACAAGTCAGTCCCAATTCAACAGGGAGGAGATTCCATGAGGAACGGACACCAGGAAGTGAGTGAGAATCCTTAGGTATCATCCTGCAGGCTTGTCGGTGCTGATTCAGGGCAAAGGTGGTTTATTCTTTTGTTTAATTCAATCCCTGGTTCTTAGTCCTGGAGTGTTTCAGCCTCTGTACAATCTAATCTTAAGCCTAGAACTGGAAGGCTTCAGCTTCTAGCCTCTGTACAATCTAAAATATGGAAGGCTCCGAGGCTTACTGCTGCATGAGCCACTCTGACTAGCTCCTTCTGAACTCAGAGCTGCGCTGTTCAGCTGACTCTTCTGGTTCAACTCAACTCACTCACTGTTCTGACTCCAAGCTGACTGGTTCAAACTGGCCTTCTGAGCTGGCTAACTGTTTCTGATCCAGCTCTTTTGACTTTGGTAGCTTCTGGCTGACTCTCACAATTTCTCTGGCTGAACTGCTCTGCTCACCTTCAAACTGATTCTCTCTGTTAGCTGACTCTTTCTCCCAAATGCACTCTTCTTTCTACTGAACTGCTTCTGTGTTTCTGCCTCATACAGCCCTTGCTGCCTCTCTGCCTTATCCTCGGTCAGACTGCTTCATTGTCTCTGTGCTTTGTCCCCTCTCTGCCTCTTATCCCGACTCTCTGAGTTGAGAGCCTGCTTTTATATCATGAGAGTTGGATGTGTCCTCACTCTAACTCTTCCTCTGATTCGTCACTTTGCCTGCCCTTCATTCTGACTCATCTCAGATGTGTCTTCCTATCTGCTACTGGTTCCTTCTGGAGTTCTGCCTCTGGTCTATGAGCTCTGAGATTAAAGGTGTGCACCACCACTGCTTCCAAATACTGGGATTAAAGGTGTGTATCACCACTGCCTTCCAAATACTGGGATTAAAGGTGTATGCCACCACTGCTTTTTCTGAACACTAGGATTAAAGGTGTGAGCCAACATTCTTTCTACCCTAGAGCAGCCATGCTGCCAGATTTAAGGGTTAGATATTCCTCTACATTGGCAGGTCACTATGGGATTCTAAGAACACTCCAGAAGGACTTTGGAGTTGGGGCCACTGAGATGCTTCAGTGGATAGATGTGCTTGTCATGTGAGCTTGATGACTTGAATTCAGTCCCCAGATCCAATGTGAAAAACAGGATGGAAGAAGAGAACTGACTCCTGAAAGTTGTCCTCTGATCCCTGTATGTGTACATGCAGACATCTGTGAGAGTACACTAGACATACACGTGCACACACACACACACACACACACACACACAGTGTACATAGGAAAAAAAGTTTTAGGGACAAAATATATGGAACAACAATGTTCAAATTGTACTGGGAAGAGCTATTGACTCTCAGGCCAAAAATATTTAAAATGATTTTCTTATTGTCTAATTCCCCATCGTGCCGTTTACCCCAGCAGGCAGTGACCTGGACCCTTTAGGTCAGACATTTTACAGCCTGCACTAAAAGCTTTGCTCTGACAGAAGCCCCTTAGAAACAAGTCCAGCAATTTTCAATGAAGAAAAACGCCCTTACTCCTCAGGAGAGATGCTGAGCCCTCAGACAGCTGGCTTTCTTTAAAGAGAGTCAGCCCGGAGCTCCGTCAGAGTGTTGCTGCAGGCAGGTGTTTTGGGGGGCCGGATGTGGCTGCACAGTGGCACTCTTTGTCACGCTCTGGGCAAAGGGATTCGGCAGGCCTGACTGCTGTGTGGCTCGCTTCCTGGACAGAAAGGTCCTCCCGCTCGGTGGACAGGTCTGTCCGAAACTAATATGCTCCTTGCGCCTCGAGCCCCTATCCCTGTGCCGAATCCCAAAGACTGTGGAACAAAGGTGACCCACAGACTCTACCATCAGACACTCCCAAGGAGTGTTTACATTCATTACATTCCGGCTAGCCGAGCCAAGTTCCCCCTGCAGAAAGGAAACCATAAACAGAAAAATGGACGGCGCAGCACCGAAGGAAAGCAGAGAAAACGGAGTGGCTGAGATGGGCTGCAGAGCCTTAGCCAGCAGCTGTGGACATGGCCTCCAAGCTTCTCTTGTAGTAAGGTGACTTTTCTTTTTCACTTTCCTTTTCCTTTCCCTCCCACTCCATCCCTCCCTGCCTCCCTCCCCCTCTTCTACCTCCTTTCTTTTTATTTTTTCATGTTATTTGGAAACAAGTTATCTAAACAGCATCATGGTGTTCTATTTATTTAGTGAGTAATAGGCTAAGATGCACTGGACTCTCTGAAGTTAATATATCTGCCTCTGCCACTCTGCTAAAGCATCATGGCACACTCTCCCTCTTCTCCCATTTTATGTAACAGGCTTTTGTAGAGGAATATTTTATCTTTTAATCCAGCAACATGGCTGCTCTGGGAAAGGATCACATTCAAGGCCTGTGTGAACTGGCTGGAATACAGCACATGCTTTTAAGTAACCCAACTCAGAAAGCAATGGTGGCACACACCTTCAATCCCAGCGCTAGGGATGTAAAAAGAGTCAGTTAGAGAATCTGATATAACAGAGGCTGTTCAGTAGAAGAGTAGTGAGTTTGGGAGAAAGAGTCAGTTAACAGTGAGAGTCAGTTTGAAGCCTAGCAGAGCAATTCAGTCAGAGAAATTACAGGTGTCAGCCAGAGTCAGACAGAGTCAGAAGAGTTCAATCAGAAACAGTCAGCCAGTTCAGAAGATCAGTTTGAACCAATCAGACTGGAGAAGAGTTTGAGCCAGAACAGCAAGTGGGTTGAATCAGTCAACCAGAAGAGTCTGTTGAGTTCAGTACAGTTCTGAGTTCAGAAGGAGCTAGTCATAGTGAGTTGAGTCAGCAGTAAGTCTCAGAGGCTGAAACATCATAGGTTTAGGTTTGAAGATTAGATTGTATGGAGGCTGAAACCTTCCAGGACTGGGGATTGAATTAGCCAAAGAATAAACTGTCCTCTGCCATGAACCCGTGAGAATAAATAGTAAAATCAACACATAAATCTACATCTATGGCTACAGACTTTCATAGATCATCTACTCCTTGGCAGTATGTCTATTTCCATGTACTGACATGTTTGATTATTGACAGCTTACCTACCTGAAAGGTAAGCTCTGGTAGGCCTGAAGGCTCATATCTACCATTCTGGATCTTGGAGTCTAAGGGAAGGGGTTTCTTCAAGCTTGAGCCCAATCCTGGTTACAAGGTGAATTCCAGGCCAACCTGGGCTACAGTGTGAGACTCTGTCTCAAAAAAACAAAATAAAGCAAAACAAACAAAATGAATAAACAGTAAAGTCTATGAGAAAAGGCAGTTTAGGCACATTGCTGTTTGTTACACCCCCTAAAAGCAGAAAAAAAAAACGGCATTATGTTTACTTGATAAATAACTGTAAAAAATAACTTGTGTGGCAAGTGAGCTGTGGGATCTTAAACCACTTCTCAAGTCTTTGGAGTTGAGATCCGACACACTTTTCATCATGCTGTCCTGCTCTTTACATTCTGTACCAAAAGCTATGCTATTCAGAAGGCTGAGGCAGGAGAATCACAAGTTCAAGTCCAGCCTGTGCTGCAGAGTGAATTTATACCCAACCCATGGAACTTAGCAAGACACTGTCTCAAAATCAAAAGTCAAAACAGGGCTAGAGGTATGTGTCAGCGGTAGAGTACTCGGCTAGCACGTGCAAGGCTCCGGGTTCAATTCCCGGGACAGCAAAAGGAGAGCAGGAGCCAGAAGCTCAGACTTTAGGAAAACAAGGCTACCAAGCTGCACAGTAGGATGATGAAAGAGCTCAGAGGGCTCGAGTCTTCCAATATTTAGTTTCCCAGCTTGGTTTCTTGCTGTCATTGCCAAACTAAATGTTGTGCTCCAGCGTGAGTTAATGCTGAGGCTAGCAACTGCTCTTTCATCTTCGTGTGTGGTTGCTTGACCTCTTAGTTAATGAATGTGGAAGTGCACACTGTGTGTGCCTCCGTATTGTGTAACCTGCCCACCCTCTGCTCATTCCACCTTTGTAATCAACAGAGCCATAGAACCAATAGCTTGGAAGCAGTTACGCGTGACTACGGAGACTACTCAGATGTGTTTATCTGAGTTTCTACCAGGGAAGAACTAATGTGCAAAGCTCCAAGCAAAACACCCGAGTCAGAACAAGGAGAAAGTCCTATGGGGTGACAGCAGGGGTGTCATCATTTTCTGTCTCCTCACTCCTGAGAATTGAAAGTAAGCTGGATTCGGTGAACTCAGCAAATAACTGGGAACTTCAGTCTAGGAAGCAGAAGCTACAACCCCCTTATAATTATTTGCTTCTTGAGCCAAGAACAACCCAAATATATCATCAGGAAGCTGACCCCTACAAGCCAACAGATGGTTCCAGAGAATAGTCTTGAATCAGCTTGAGAGAAGGGTCCTGATCTGATTAGAAGAAACATGTTAATACGTACATAACTCATTATTGTGTTCCTCCTGAGGACAGTGTGGGGGTCCACGTGTCCTTGGGGGCCATAGACGGGTTCAGTATCCTACCTGAGGAACTAGCCTACCAAATCCTGTCTCTGTTTCCTACCATAGAGTAAACCAAATGAAGCCACCTGTTAAACTACTTATAGACCTCACGAACTGGGTAGAACATAAACCCAAAGTGCTTACATTCTGACTGTATCACATCAATAAGTTACACAGAGGAATCGTCCCAGTCATTTCTTATGCTCTCATGTTATTTTGTCCTTTGGAATCGACAGGAGAGAACACAGGCCCCGGAACACAAGTTCAAATCCCAGATCTGCTGTTTTCGGACTGTCTAGCCTTGAGGTTGTTGACTGGTGCAAAATATCCTTTGCAGCTTTCATTTGTTAATCAGGTACCATGGCAACCACCTTTCAGGATGTTGCTGAGTGCGAATAATGTCAACAAGATAACTGAAGGGGCCTGACAGAATTAGGGTCTTCCTAATGGACAGTGAGTGATATTGCCACTAATGGTGTTAAAGTGACTATCCTGTGGGGACAGAGTTCCAGCAGCCATAGGTCACTGACAAGTGGGGAAGCGGAAGCTGGGGAACGTCCTGGTTCCAGTGAGTGGCAAGGCTGGAACCTCTGCTGAACATGAAGCTCTTGTTCACACATTGCTTATTAAGTGAGACGTTACACTCAAGCTTAATAACACATAGCTTTATGAATGTATTTATGAAGTGCTGATTATGTTTTTAAAATTTTAAATTATTTATTAAATTTATTATTTATTAATAAATTATGTATTAAATTTAAACGTGTGTATGTGTCTATGTGGGTACATACATGTGAGTCCAGGTGGCTGCAAAGACCAGAAAAGTATACAGTTCCCTGGAACTGGAGTTACAGTGGCTGTTGGCAACCTGATATGGGAGCTGGGATCCAAACCCAGGCCCTTTGAAAGAACAAACACCAAGAGCTCTTACCCTCCAAACCACCTCCGCAGCTCCACTGTTTTGTTTTAAACATACGACTCAATTATTAGAATCCAAGGGAAATATGAAATAATCTCTGACATGGAGGGACTGAAAAATCTATTAAGGATCTTGTGATTCTTTTGTGCATCGAGACTGTCTTCCTAAAATAGAAAAAAATGTTCTGGTTAAAGTAAAAACAACAAAACAAAGTTAATGACTGTTTCATTTGGAGAAGCAGGAAGGAGAACAGAGGAAGACCCTAGAGTGTTGGGCAGGCCAGATGAAATAATGACTCTCAAAGGGAACTGGAAAATTAAAACCACAGTTTAGATGTGAGGCTCTATTGGTGTTATTTTTGGTTTTCGTCATTGTCAGATATCACTTCTGCAACGAACATGCTAGAGTGCTTTCAGAGAGAAGACTAGCCGTCGTTCATAAGAGAAGGCAGGTGCACGAGGTGTTAGGTAGAGCCTGGGAGATGGCTAGACTGGTAAGGAGCTTGCTGAGCATGGGGACCTGAATTCAGATCCCCAACACACAAGTAAAAATCTAGGCATGTGGCTCACATCTGTAAACCCGTTGCTGAGTATCGCTCTACCCATTCCCTTCATTCGTGCAAATGAGTTTACTGCCTCCTTTTCCAGTCTAAAAGTCACAGAGAGCAGGCCAGAAGAGAAGAAAGATTTTATTGCCATTTTGGGTGAGATGGGAGAATTGCATGCCTCAAAGACTGGGCTGACAGACTTAATCTCTGTGTTTGTCGTAAATGTCATAGAGCCTAGAACTTAGAAAGCATGCTAAAAATATTGACTATGGTGGGAATGTGGCTAAGTTGTAAATACACCTTCAACTTTGCCCTATTTTTCCATTAGCAGAGACACCTGACCAATTGTATTTTTGAGAATTCTAATTCTTATCTATCCAGTAACTCCTAGATACCTACTCTCATCGAGATGAATTTAAAAAATATTGTAGACAAAAATGATATTGTTTCATTTGTGTTTTAGAGACAGGGTGCCCTTCTGGAGCCCAGCTGGCCTGGAATTCACTCTGTAGCCCAGGTTGGTCTTGAACCTGTGGTTATTCCCTCCGTTCAGCCTCTGGAGTTCTGAGATAAATTTTTTATAATCTATTATGGTGGCTGGCGTAATGGCTCAACAGTTAGGAGCAACTGCTGTTCTCGAAGAGGACCTTCATTCATTTCCCAGCACCCATGCGGGGCAGCTCACACTTCTAACTCCAGCTCCAGCTAATCCAGTGTCTCCTTCTGACCTCTCAGAGCACCTGCACACATGTGGCAGACACTTGAGTGCACGCGTGTGCACGCGCACACACACACACACACACACAATCTTAAAAAAGAATAGTCAAGAGCAGACGTGATCATCTCCAAAGTCTCCCCAGAGGCATGACCTCTCCGCTCTTCATGAGAACAACAAGAAGGGGAACTCAAGTGGAATTCATGAGGGACAGCCCGGATTTAGAGACAAGACCAAGGACACATAAACAAACAAAAGAAGGCAGGGCTGCTGGAACAGAAGTATCAGCAGCCTGTTAACTAGAGTGTTAGCCTGCTACCTGCAGGCGGTTCCCTGGATCTTAGAGAAGACCCAGTAAAGCTGAGGGAGGGGAGTGGCAGCCACAGCAGCTGCCAGCAGTGTGGTGAGATAATCTGGGTAAAAAACTGGCTAAGAATGTTGCTAAGAACACTGAGAAATTACAGAAGGAGTGGACTGAAGCATTTTTGCAGTCCCCTTTCAACTTAGTGTCTCTGCACCACCACATTGTGGTAGGAGTGAAAAGTCCAACGCCCCTAGTGGAAAAGGCACTAACCTCCATTTAATATACGTATTCATTATAGTACTCACTATCCCATAAACCTCTCTGTTTTCCCAGAACTCCTTGCTGCCAACAAGCCAATCCAGTGCCTGGGTTCTGACTAGTCAGAGAGATTTCCTGCTCCCTTTTAAAAAGTCTAGCTGGAAGATCCTGGGAGTCATTTTCTCCTATTCTGATTTCCAGGGTACGTGAGAGATGACCCCAATGCACTGGATAATAAAAGCCTTATGTTTTTTACATTGATCTGGAGTCTTGGTTCCTCGAGGTCACCCCTCGCCCTGAGACCCTGGGAGGGCAAGAGCCCAGCCGGTCCTTTCAGGAGGAAGCAGTAGTTGCGTATAACGCAGCTGCAGTCTATCTGATTGTTTAAATACTCCACAGGATAGGGTTTCCCAGTCAGTGTTGTGCATTTCAAAATCAGTAGTTCGGAAGGCACAGAGGGGCCTGAGGAGTCCACTCTAGGCATGCCATGAATTTTTGTATAGATAACGAATTGCAAAGCCCAAGGAGTTTTTAAGGACACGAATGTTACTGGAACCTCAAACCATGTGTTAGCATATGGGAAACCCCTTCATAGAGCTTTCTGGAATTGCCACAGCTGACTCAGTCCTCAAGGCAACAGTCTTGTCCTGTTCTGAGTCTGGACCCATGCAAACTTACCTCTTACCAAAAGAGATTGTAATCTGAGAAAGAAATTCTTACTCGGAGCTTGTTTGGGGTGCAGGAATGTGATTTACTATTATTATTAAAGTAATAATGTGAATTCAGGCTTTCTCATGTTTACTTTTGGTTTTTGTTTGCTTGAGACAAAGAAATCCTTACATAGTTGAGCATGTCCTTACATTTCTTCTATCCTGCCTCCTCCTGCTGGGATTACAACTATGCACTGCCATGCCCAGTTTGTGTGCCGCTGGGCACGGAGTCAGGACCTATGTGTGTTAGGTGAGCATTAAACCAACCGAGCCACACCCCCAGCTCTTGCTTCCCGCAGAGGATAAAGAGAGGTATGTAGTATGAGGGAATCAGAAAAGGATGGAGAGCTTCCACACCCTTTGCTGGGGGGGTACCATCCGCAAGGAACCTCCGAATGTTCAACTACATGGAAGATTCTTGAACTAGCTTTGGGGGGGTTTAATGGACACTCTATTGCATATGCACAATGGATTACATCCTTGGACACTGGTGGTCAATTTAACCTTCAGCTAAGGGATACATAAGGGATAAATGACCACTTGGTTATATAGATTATTATGTTCGGGGAGAAGGAGAGGTCTATAAATCTATAAATCTATAAATCTATAAATCTATAAATCTAAAAAAAATTTAAAATAGACCAAGAACCACAGGAAATCAAAATAGCTTCACATAGTATTTTGATTTAAAAAGCCATACAACATGTGCAATGAACAAAATACCAAAGTTTCACATATATACGGACTGTTGCTGCTTGTTTACGGCTGTGCTGCCCCTTTGTCTCCTGTATATGAAGGGGTCTTGTGAGGGTTGACTGTGGCAAGCTGATGAGCAACCAACTGGCCAGCCCAGGACTTAGGATAGAGGCGAGTAGTTTTGTCGTCATCTTTTCTTGGTTTTGACTTTTTAAATTGTAGATCTTTTGATACTATTTTTGCTGGCTCAAAAATATGGGAGGGCAAGCCAGGCGTGGTGGCACACACTTGTGATTCCCCATCTGGGAAGTTGAGCCAGGAGGATTCAGAGTTTGAGGCCAGTCTGGACTATACAGGAAGACCTGGGCTCAAAGACAAACAATACAACAACCCAGGGGCCTTTTCCTCAAGTGCATATGGGACACACACTTCTCCCTCTGCCTCAGCTTCTGAGTTCAGTGCTTATCGAGCAGGTTACTGAGGTCATGGCATACTGAGGAAAGGCCAGAACACCCCATGCTGAGGGCTTGGCTTCCCAGAGGGTTTGTGAGAAACAGCTGTCTGCACATTTATATTGATAAGGACTAGGAACAAGGAAGACAAGAAGTCTCTGTTGTGATGGAGTTCAGGGAGTGGAGACAGCAAAGTCAGCTACGGGTCCTGCTCCTGGGCCTGGCTGTCCCTGGCACCTGGCCACAACACCTTTCTGAGCCTCAAGAAAATGAAATGCTTGTCAGATTTCTTTGAGCCAGTATCACTTCCCAAATGAATAAGTAGATGCCACGGGAGTCAGGCTAAGCTATTTGAACTGGAGGTGTTCTATGTTCTAGAGGTTTGGGTTCTGGGGAATTCATGTATTGTAATCCTACTTGGCCCAGGGTGACTCGCAGAAGATTGGGTCTTTGGGAGATGATGAGGCTGTCATGAGTGGAACTGGTAGTCTTCTAAAAGTGGCCTCAGGCCTGAGAGAGACCCGCTTTCTCCTTCTATCATGTGAGGATACAGCAGGAAAGGGACGTGCGAGTCAAACCATCTTCATTAGACTCTGATATGATCTTGGACTTCTTAGCCTCCAGGGCTATATAGGAAATACATTTCTGTTTGTAAGCTATCTCCCTCATGGAGCTTTATCATGGCAGCCCAAAGGGACCAGTGGTGTGAAAGCAAGACCTTCACCTGTCTACCATCTGCAGACCCACCAACAGACATCCCAGTAGAAACCTCCTCTGTCATCTCAGAGGTTCCTTGGTCACAGAAGGGAAAATGCTGAATTAGGAATGATTGATGTCCACTCCAGTTCTGACATCCTGCTCAGGCTCAAGAGACCACTCTGCCCGTACCACATGTTGAAAACTTGACAATGAGATATTTATCCTTGTCAGGGAAAAAACAGAGGGGCCTCCAGCCTTTGTACTGAGTTTTTGGGTGTGCCCTGTTCTTTTTCTGAGCCCTTCCAGCCTGCAGGGCCCATGGAATCAGCAGATGCATCAACAAGACTTAGTCAGCCTTGCTGCGGGCAGTGTCATTATACAGTGCAGCAAGGCACTCTGCCAGGATCCTAACATGAAGCAGGCACCCTAGGGAACATTGACAGATGACCTAGGGCTGTCTGCGCAAGGCTGGCAGCCAATGGCAGCCAGCTGGGCTCTTCATCCTGGTTCGTGTGGCAGTTCCAGACTTATGAAACACTTTAGGACTGGGACAAATGGACTCTAGTGGTCTTCCAAACAACAGAAGAGTCTCCAACCTCATCCCAATTATGGCTCCTCTCTTACTCAATAGAGCAAATGCAGATGGCAGGGGCACAGCTGGGGCCTCTAAGGTCAGCTCAGGCCTCGGGGTCTGAGAGCTCTAGCTGGAACCCCAGATCTACCTCTCACTAGCTATGTGATGCTGATCCAGGTTTCCAGCCCATCCGAACTTCAAGTCCTTAGCTGTGCAACGGAAATGAGATGTGGGATGAAGGAGTGAAGATCATACATGGGAACGTGTGGATTGAATACAGGTACTAGGTGCTCAGCAAAGACCTCCTTCCTTTCTTGTTTCTGAAACTCCCATCCCCATAAATAAACAGGTCAGGAGAAGTTTTCCGTTTAACCAACTTTGAGAGAGAGAGAGAGAGAGAGAGAGAGAGAGAGTAAGAGAGAGTTTGTTTTCTTTTTAATGTTTTACTTCTTAGTTTTTTTCTGGTTTTTTTTTTTTTTTTTTTTTTTTTTCAAGATAGGGTTTCTCTGTTGTAACTCTGGCTGTCCTGGAACTCACTCTGTAGAGCAGGCTGGCCTCGAACTCACAGAGATCCGCCTGCCTCTGCCTCCCGAGTGCTGGGATTAGAGGCGTGCACCACCACCGCCCAACTGTTTTACTTCTTAGAAATTAGTTCTTTGGGCATTTCATAGAACGTCTTCTAAGCGTATCCACTCCTCCCCCAACTCTTCACAGATCCACCCCCTTCCTTCCTCTCGTAGCTTTTGTGTCCTCCTTTCTCCTCTTTTAAGCTCAGCAAGACCAGTTGTGCTGCCCGTAGGCTCTCGGATGTGTTGCCTCTCACTGGAGTGTGGTCAGCTTCCCAGGAGCCACATCCTTAAAGAAAACCGACTCCCCTGCCTCCCAACAACTGTGAGCTGTGTTTGTTGTGCTTACATGAAGTGTGTTTCCATGTGGGCCCGTGTGTGTTCAGGCATACATGCGTGTGTACATGTGGGCATGTAGAAGACAGAGATTGGCCTCAAATGTCGTCCTTGATTGCTGTCTACGCTATTTATTGAGGCAGGGCACCTTACTGAACCCAGAGTTTACCGATTTAGGAGAGTCGAGCTAGCCAGCTCGCCCTGGGGTTCCTGTTTCCACTTCCTAAGTGCTGGGCTACAGGAGGCTGTTGTCTGCGCCTAAGTTCTACATGAGGTCTGCGGATCCGAACTATGGTCCTCGATTTTAAGCAAGTTTATCTTTATCCATTGGGTCTTCTTCCCATCCCAGTATCTGGAGATTTTAAATTACTTGGATGCTTGAATAACACTGAGGTTCACAAAAACAGTGTGATTCATATCCCCTACACAGCTCATTTCTAAATACAAAATTTCTAAATCCTAATTTCTAAATTACAAAAGGATCCTAAATATACATCTTGTCAATATATGTACTACATAGATAGAACTGACACATATGTATATATATGCATATATTTAGGTATATACATATATATGTGTGTATATACGTATATAAATTATGGTGCTAGAGTTAGGCCTAGGGCTTTGCACTTAATTCAGGTGGGGAATGGGTACAACTCAGCGGCAGAGCACTGGCCTAGTGCACTATATTTTTTCAAAGCTCTAGATTTCTTGTACTGCAGAATTGCCCACGAGATTTCCTGTTGTTTTTATCCAGAGACTAACAGTTCAGTAGATAAGTAAATAAATAAATAAAAAGAGTAAACAGTTCTTGAAATAGAAAAATGCAAATGATACTTTGTTCCTATGTTTGTTTTGCTTTGTTTTAGGATAGGGTCTCTCTCTGTAGCTGTGGCTAGCATGGAGCTTGCTCTGGAGACCAAGCTGGCATCACACTCACCTCTACTTCCCAAGTGCTGGGATTACAGGAGCGCCCCACCGGATCTGGCTGCGCTGAATAGTGCTCACGATCCCTCTGCATGACAAGCTAAGCAGAACCTATGCAAAAGGGATGGTTTAATATGTCAAGTTTGCAAGCATACGAGTTTGATGACAAATTTTCTTGACCCGGTTCTATGAAAAGAGATTGTCTGCATGAGATGCATCCACACCTAAGAATTCATGTCGAAAGATCTCCGGGGGAAGTGGCAGAGAGTGAGTGGAGAGAGCATGTGGAATAAATACCTTTTGTACAAATAGCGCGTAAGTTTTTCCCAGTCTGTAGCGTAGGAGGGTGCTTGCCTCTTGTGCAGGAAGTTACTGTTACTATGGTTGCCGCATAAACCCATCAAAGTGGGACATACCTGCAATCCCAGCACACAGGGGGTCTAACTTAAGACGCTTGTAGTGAAAGAAAAAGGTCTATTAAAAAGTGAAGACAGAGTCTGTCACATGCACAGCGGGCACTGACTTCTGCAACATCTATACACTTCTCATCAGATGAATAATAACAATAAGAGATTTTGAGAAGACAAACACCTCCAATTGGCGATATTCCTGTTACTGCCCAATTGCCCTTTGAAATGTGCTGAACAAACTGGTTGTTTTTTTTTTTTTTAAAAAAAAGATATCCATTGCTTTTTTTTTTTTTTTTTTGGTTTTTGGTTTTTGGTTTTCGAGACAGGGTTTCTCTGTTGTAACTCTGGCTGTCCTGGAACTCACTCTGTAGACCAGGCTGGCCTTGAATTCATAGAGATCTGCCTGCCTCTGCCTTCCAAGGGGTGTCGTGCACCATCACTGCTGGGCTATGATATCTACTTCCTAACTTGAAGAACTTTATTCCTACAGTGCCTTCTTTTAATTTGCTGCAATCCAGACCCTCACTGAGAGGGTGAATAGTGTTTATCAATGCTACATCTGCCTGTGCTCTGGTTTTGTAAGATTTTTCCCAAATGGATGTGCTTTATATATCTATGTTTATAAAAATTGTCATATTGTTATTAAAAATAATAAAGCAGTTGGAATTCTATCATCTAGGGGAGGGGCGGCTTCAGAACTTCTTCGTGGAGGGAGCTCAAAGACTGTAAACAAACTCTGGAGACTGTGTCAAGGTTTGACTTGCAGGAGATTCTCTTTAAATGGAGATCTGCTGGGCTGAGGATACAGCTCAATGTCGTAGTACCTGGGTGGAATGGTTAATGTTTTCAGCCTGTAGGTCGAAAACCCTTTGGATGTTGAACCACCATTTCACAGGGGTCGCCTAAGACCATCTGCATATCAGATATTTATATTCCGAATCATAACAGTAGCAAAATTGCAATTATGAAGTAGCAACAAAAATAATTTTATGGTTGGGTTGAAGCATTAGGAAGCTTGAAAACCACTGCCTTAAGGAGATGAGCTCCTGGGCACGTCTGTGAGGGATCATCCAGATTGGATTAATGGAGGGGAGGTCGAGACTGATTCTAAATGTGAGTATCACATTTCTGTTTCTGTGGGCTAGGGTCTTGCATTGAATAAAAAGGAGAGAGCTGGCTGAGCACAGCATTCATCTCCTGATTCGGGACTGTTGATGTGAGGTGAGCAGCCACTCCACCGTCCCCTGGAACTGTGAGCCAGAATAAACCTTTGCTTCTGTAAGTTGCTTTTTTTTTGTGTGTGGCAGTAATGAGACAAGGAGCTACTACAACTAGCGGTCGTTAATCTCAAGTCTCATTGCTCACACTGGATAAAAAGTGAGATTGTTTTTTTATTAGTGCACCAAAGTTAATGTTGATGCCTATGCTGTTTATTTTTTGTTAACACAAGCTAGAGGCATCTGGGAAAGGAGAACGTCAGTTGAGAAAATGCTTCCATTAGTTGCCTGTAGGCAATTCTGTGGAGCATTTTCTCATGAGTGATTGGTGTGGGAGGGTCCAACACTTGGGCAAGATGGTCCTGGGTTACAGGAAAGCAGGCTGAGTGACCCACAGAGAGCAAGCCAGTAGTCGGTGTTCCTCTACGGTCTCTGCTTCAGTTCCTACCTACAGGTTCCTGTCTTGTGTTCCTGCCCTGACTTCCCTGCATAATGGACTACGAGATATAAGATGAAATAAACTCTTTCTTCCCCAAGTTGAGTCTGATCTTCGTGTCATATCATAGAAACAGAAAGCAAACTAGAGCAGTGTCTGAAGTGGATAGTATTTTCCAGAGGGGGCCCCACAGAGTACTCTACCCCATACACAATTCCTACACTGTGACATGTTTCTTCTCTCATTAGAGACTCTGTGTTCCCTCATGAGTGCAATGGCTGAATTGCAACACTCCACACCCCTCCATGTGGTGAAGTCCTAATACCCAATGTCTCAGAGTATAACTTTATTTGAAGGTAAGGTCTTTAAGGCCATTCAATTCAAATTAGTTTTGAGAACAGATCTTAATCAATAAGGTAGGAGTCTTTTTAAGAAAAGAAATGCGTATGCAAATAGGTGTGTGTCTACACAGACAGATGGCCCTGTGAAACACAGAGAGAAAGTATCCTCAGGAGACACAACATCGCTGAGACCTTGATATCAGACTTTTAGCCTCCAGAGCTGTAAAATATGTTTGTTACTTTAACTACTCAGTCTGGCATTTTTTTATGCTAGCTCTGACAGACAAATCCAGTGTCTGTCTCATTTCAAGTTGCCATAACCAAACACCACAGACGGAGTGACTTAAATGTGGACATAATTTCTCATATTTCTTGAAGCCAGGGAGACTTAAGTCAGTGAGTTTTGGATTCTTGTGAAGGCCCTCATCCTGGTCTGCAAAGAATGCCTCCTGACTGTGTAGGATGTAAGAATGGATGAGAGAGAAAGAGAGAGAGAGAGAGAGAGAGAGAGAGAGAGAGAGAGAGAACGAACACTGGCTATTTTAGTGAGCACTAATCACGTTACTGGAACTTCACTCTTATCTGAACCTAATTATGCCCCTAATGCGCATGTCCAAATACTACCACATTGGAAACCGGGTCTTCAGCATGTGGATTTGAAGGCCATGAGCATTAAATCCATAGCTCTTCCTTTTGACTCTCGCACCTCTAGGAATACCTCAACCAACAATGTAAGGTAGGGGTAGTGTTCTGAGACTTCCAAGGCTAGCTCATAAAAATATCAAGCACTCTCTACCGTTCTCTTGGGGTGGCCATCTTGAAATCTAGAGCCACAAGGTAGCCAGTTATTCTAGTGAAGACACCATGGAGTGTGGGCATTTTAGCTAATGGTAGACCATCTGATGGGAACCTTTGAATTCATCTCCACAGCTAGGCCAACCTCAGTTTTCTAGGTGCTAAGTGATATATACCATGCAATACAGAAATAAATTGTTTCAATTGAGCCTTGCTTAAGTTGTAGGAACACACACAATTGCCACTGGGTTTGGGGTGGTTTATAAAGTCACGCTGTTGTCCCTTTTCTGAGCCAGTGTCCTTCACCTGCTGTGTTTTAGTACTTCCCTGTTCTGTTCTGAGAACCTCTCTGGGCTGGCTGGAATTCCCAGGTATTATGCCCAGCATCCCCCACCCCAGGGACTGTCTTCAGCCAATAGTTGCTTAATATAAAACACAGATCTCGCAGGGATGGCGGTGGTACACGCCTTTAATCCCAGCATTCAGGAGGCAGAGGCAGGCAGATCTCTGTGAGTTCTACAGAGTGAGTTGCAGGACGGCCAGAGTTACAACAGAGAAAAACCCTGCCTCAGGCTGGCTTTTTACTCGCTATGTAGCCCAGGTTGACCGTGGACTTTTAGCAATTCTCTGCCCCAGCCTCCTGAGCACTAGTAGGATTTATAAGCATGCACCACTGTAGGAAACGACCCCCTGCTTTTTTCTGTATTTAATGATATACCTGGTCGTTGAGCAAACCCTATGTGGCAGGCGCTGTTTTAAGTATACTTCCTGTGTAACTGAATACGCACCCCATCGTGTCAAGGGTGGCCTGTCATCGCCAATGATGTCACCGAGTCTCAGAGACACTAAGCTATGATCCGATGTGCAGGCAAGCTATGGAGCTGAAGACTCATACACAGGTCTCTTTAGTGCTTTGTCAGCGGGCTGTAGCTGTAACCAGTCACCGAACGGGGGGGGGGGGGGGGCGGGGGCGGGTGCTCACCCAATGCAGTGATCCAGTTCAGCTCTTGTTCTCTGTGTCTAGTCTTGAGAACCGTCCTGCTTGCCCTCTCCTTGGTGTGTTCATTGTTTTTCCTCCAGTGACTCTCTCTCTCTCTCTCTCTCTCTCTCTCTCTCTCTCTCTCTCTTCCCTCTAGTTACCCAAAGCTTTTTAGCACTCACATTAGGGCTTGCCTCTTCAAAAAGATATCTGCATTTTCATATTCACTGCCAAGATGTGACAACAGACCAGAGGCCTACCGGTAGACAAATGGGTGTCAAATGTTCACTTGTGTACAATGGGCTATTATTCCACGTTAAGAAGAGAGATTCCATAACGTACGAACACCTGGGTGGACCAGGAAGTAAACCTGCCCTAAGTGGGAAAAGCTAAGCCCGCATGATTTTGTTTATCCAAAGTATCCAGAAAGTCAAGTTTATGGAAGCTATGAAGAGAATTATAGCTGGCGAGGGGTTTCATGGGGCAGCTGTTGAGCCTGTGAGTTTCGGTTATACAGCTGGGTAAGTTCCGGAGATCTGGGTTTGACGTGGTGCCTAGAGACAATAATACTTCATCCTACAATAAAATACACTGCAACAGGCAAGATTGCAAGAAGTTTCAGTGGGTAAAAGCGCTTGCCACGGAAGCATGAGAGTTGGGAGTTCGATGCCACAGAATCGATGGTAAAAGGCTAGAGGAGACTCCCTAAAGTTGTCCTTTGCATTCTGCGTGCCCGCCGTAGCAACACAGTAATAAATAATGTAAAAATTTCAAAATATGTCGTTCTGCTTTGCTGTGATAAACATCGTGACCCAAAGCAACTTTGGAGAGAAGGGGTTTATTTCATCTTGTACTGTATAGTGCATCATCGAAAGATGCCAAGGCGGGAACCTGCTGGCCAAAACTGAAGCGGAGACCACAGAGGAACACTGGTACTGGCTTGTTCTTACAGCTTGTGCAGCCTGTTTTCTTATACAGCCTAGGATCACCCGCCTGGGGGTGGCATTGCCCACAGTGGCCTAGGCCTTCTCATAGCCATCAAGAAAGTGTCCCACAGGCATGCCTACAGACCACTATAATGGCAGCCGTTCCTCATGTGAGGGTTTCCTCTGGCCAGGTGATTATAGTTTGTGTCACGCTGTCAAACACTAGCCAGCGCATGTCAACGGCACGCATCTCGTGTTATGTTCTTGCCACAATAAAAACTTAAAAATAGAGAAAAATTAAAATCCTGTTTCCATTTAGGTTTTCCTTATTCCTGCTGCTCCAGGTCTGTGGTGAGTGCCTGCTGTGTTTACTGGTAGTATAAATCATTCCTGCCACCTGTAATTAACCGCCATCAGTAGCCCCTGACTCTCCCCAATATGCAGAGCATGTATTGGGGGAAGTCTGAATCACAAGGCAGCTGAGGTCCAGATCCGAGTTGTTTTGTAATGTTTGCTGTGCAGAGGGGACCTGAGTTAGAATCCCAAGTGTGGGAGTAAACAGTGGGTGTGGTCTCATGCTTGTCTGTGACCTCAGTCTGTGAGGGGAAAGACATAGTAAGGTATCTGGGGCTTGCTGGCTATCAGCCATGCTCCAGTCTCAGTGAGACACCCTGCCTCAAGGGACTAAGGTGCAGAGCAACAGGGCAGGGCGCTGATATCCTCCCATGGCCTCCCAGAGGTGCATGGGCTCGTCCGCCCATGTATGCATATATCACATATGCAAGACACACATGCGTGTATAAACAATATACATACACAGGCACATATGCCCATTAAAAAATGCAGAACTGAATCTAGAACTGTCTACCTTGAGGGATCGGTTAGGCTTTGTTCTTTTTATTCTGGGAAAAGACAACTCTCTGTCAAAAGGGAAAAGTCCCGTGTAAAAAGCTACACGGAATTAGCCGATCTTTTAAATTTATGAGCTTGCTGCAGGGTCAGCCCTGTGTGTATTGTTGCCATCGTGCTCCATGTGACCAAATGTCCTTGACTTGACCTTGTGGGAATATGTAAACTATGAGACTCAAGGAGGGATGTCTGTGGGAGGAAGGATCATGTGATGTGGAGCAAACTCTATTTGCAATTCCCTGACTGCAGACTGATTTCTGGGAAGTGGCAGGAGGTGACTCCACAAAGAGCCTGAGGCCCCTGCAGAGACAAAGCTTTTTATGAGGATGGCACACTGCCAGCCAGGCAGGACGTGGACGGTGCCGACCGACTTGGGCTTTAGGTCCTGTTCTGATCAGCACCAGCGTTTTCTGGGCTACATTTTAAAGCACGAAACTACCTCGGGAGCAGAAGACAAGCTACATGAATACCGAATCGCCTGTCTATGCTGCAATACCAAATTTATATCTGGCTGTAAATAAAAGCTGATTTTTACAATGCATTAAAGGCTGGCTGTGGTGGCTCATGCCTGTTATACCAGTACTTGGGAGCCTGGGGCAGGAAGAGTGGCATGAGCTTCATGTTAGCCTGGGCTACATACTGAGTTCCAGGCTAGCCTGGACTACAGAGTGAGACCATGTCTCAGAAAACAAACAAAAAACAATACATCGAATCAAATACATCTATATTATCTATCATCTATCTATCTATCATCTATCTATCTATCCATCTATCTATCCATCTATCTATCTATCCATCCATCCATCCATCCATCTATCCATCCATCCATCTATCCATCCATCTATCTATCTATCTATCCATCCATCTATCTATCTATCTATCTATCCATCATCTATCTATCTATCTATCTATCTATCCATCCATCTATCTATCATCTATCTATCTATCTATCTATCTATCTATCTATCCATCCATCTATCTATCTATCATCTATCTCATCTATCTATCTATCTGTCTGTCTGTCTGTCTATCTATCTATCTATCATCTATCTGTCTGTCTGTCTGTCTGTCTATCTATCTATCCATCTATCTATCTATCATCTATCTATCTGTCTGTCTGTCTATCTATCTATCCATCTATCTATCTCTATCTCCCTTTCTAATTTTTTTCTTTTATTTAAATGGGCTGGGTTCTGTTTTGTTTGAGAATTTTATGTTGTATTTACACCATTTCTACACTCTACTCTCAGTTTTTCTAGATGTATTTGGTTTGGTGTATCATTATTTGTTTTTTGAGACATGGTCTCACTCTGTAGTCCAGGCTAGCCTGGAACTCAAGATGATAGATAGATAGACAGATAGATGATAGATAGATGATAGATAGATAGATAGATAGATAGATGATAGATGATAGATAGATAGATAGATAGATAGATAGATAGATAGATAGATAGATGATAGATGATAGTGAATGAAAAAGGAAATAAAAAGGAAAAGAGCATGACTATTCCTAGGTATGGTGGAGGAGAAACTTTATTGTATTTATGAAGGAAAATGTAGTAGATTTGAAGGAGAACATAGCCAGGGGCAGAGACATCTTGGGGAGTTCAGGGTCGATTTGACCGGACTGAGCTGCCAGACCATGTGAGGAGAGGGGGAGGGGAGAAGGGAAAGGGGAATCTGGAGTGTTGGTCAAGAGGCCAAGAGGCCCAAAAGAGGTTCAAAGAGACCAAGAGAAGAAGGTAACCAAAATGACTGGATTATACAGGGAAGGGCAGCCCAGCCCCCTGGGCTGGAGAGTTCAGGGTAGGGGGTGGAGTATGCAAGCCAGGAGGACCTCCTAACAGGCAGGGACTGAAGGATGCTGGGAGACCCTGGTGGCCAGGTCCACTTCGATATGCTAAATATGTATCTCATTTGGCAGTTTGTCCTGAGTTTGAGACCTAACAGACAGATGGAAGCTAAGAGCAATGGCTCCTGCCTATAATTCCAGCACTAGGGAAGCTGAAGCAGAAGGCTTGCCTTCAGTTTGAGGCCAGCTCAGTCTACATAGTGAGTGCCAGACCAGCAAAGGCTGCTCTACATAGCTATATAACAAAAGTCTGTGTATAAAACTAAACTACATGAACCAAATTTTAAAAAATTCATAAAATGTCTATTCAGGATCTGACAGCAATCATTCACAGCAAGGAAGATCTGCTCCCCCTCAACTTTCTATTTGTAAACAAACATGATGCGTATCAGTGCTTATCCAGAGAAATGTATGACTAGGTTTAAAAAACAAAAAAAAAACAAAAAAGAAAAACAAACTGAAAAAGGTTTCAAGGTCCAATTCTCCTGGGATGGTCCTTAGGCTTCGGGAGAGAGTCTAGCCTTTCCGACAGTGCAGCTTGCCTCCTCCAGCTCAGGCTGGACCTCAGTGTGTGTGTGGGGCTTTAATTCAAAAAACAGGAGGGCTCCTCTGGCCTGGGGTCAGGGTTTCAACAGGAGATATTTGGGGCACCCACAGCTGTAGGAAATGCATGCTCTCTTAATTCTGTTTACTTAAGAAGAGAAGAAGAAACCCACAAGTCTCTCTGAAGCCCCGTGGGACTGTCTGCGCTCAGATCCCACAGAGGAAGCCCAGACTGTTGCCGGGATGTCATCGGTCTCACCATCTATTGTCCTTGGGATTCAGTGCCTGCTTCACACTTGGAATAAAGATCCATTCATTCCTGTGCCAAGAAATACAGAATCCTATTGTTTCCCTGCCCAGATTGTTCCGAGACCATCTTTCTCTTTCTCTTTTTTCCTCTGCCCTGAAGCTGTCAGGCCCAGATAAGCATCTGGCTTGGCCCCAGGATCTGGGGGTCTCCACAGGGAAAATATCTCTTCCTTGCCAGAGCGCCTTGGACAGAACACCCTGTTGCACTGAGTGCATCTGCCGCCCTCGCTTCAGAAACCTCATCCCCCTTCACAGAGACCCTTTATAAACTTCCTGGGTTGCCGAGCCAGATTTACTGTAATTCCCCATCCTGGGGACAGCTGTGTCATTTTAATGGGGAGCGTGACAGTGAGCCTTTGCTCAGTGGCAGCCAGCCGGCTCCACAGAGGGATATGAGGGAAGCTCTTCACATGCTATGACACGCTTCATCCCAGAACATGCCCTGCTTAAGCCCAAGAAGAGGGCTGACTTAATTAAGTTGAACTCAGAAGTGTGAAAAAATAATAATAGGGCCAAAGGGGTTCCAAGTAAGTGGGTTATGTCTTCAGAATAAAACCACGCCCGGGGTTACAGCCTCAAAGATGCCCGTTGTCTTCCTCACAAGTGTTCTCATTCGCTTAGAAGCTTGGTTTCCAAGCATAATCAAAATGGCCTTGTTGGCTCTTTCACACTCTCCCTGTTCACCTCCCTTACTTCCCAGGGGGTCTTTACCTTCTTCTGCCACAGATCCACCAGTTTCAGAGGATGGGTAGACAGCCTCTGAAATGCCACCCCATACCTCTTCCCTCCAGTTTCTGACAGAGGCAGACCTCTTCTCCTGAGCCAAAGGTCTCCACCAGGAATGTCCTCTAAGTTATTTAGGGTCCATCCTTTCCTTGGTCATTGGCTTGGTTCCTCTTATTTAAACAAAACAAACAACAACAAAAAATGTACCCCTTCTGAACCCAAGTCTTCACTTCTCAAGTGCCCCGTTCCTCCCCTCCCTTCCCCTTCCCTCCCCTCTCCTCTGGTGTCCTTCCCACCCTACCCCTCCCCTCCCCAACCCCCTCCTCTCCCCTTATCCATCCCACCCTCCCTTTCCTCCCCTCTCCTCCCCTCCTTTGACCCTCTCCTTCCTTTCCCTTAATTGTTCCATTATTCTACTTCTCACCTCCTGCAATACCAAACCACTTACAGATCTTTTAAAGGCCGGATCCCAGAATTCCTTTCCCTCTGGCTAAGATGGTTTTTCCTAAAATAAAACCCAAAACACCCTATCCCCTACCTCCGGGTAGTGCTGTCCCAACACAGACCCATGATAGAGTTTTCATTTGTGGAATCCAGACCCTGTTCTTCACCACACTGATTTATCTTTTAACGAGTACATAATAATTTACTGTGTGTGTGTGTGTGTGTGTGTGTGTGTGTGTGTGTATGCATGTGTGTATGTGTGTGCTTGTGTACATGAGTGCATGCCACAGCATGTGAGTGGAGGTCAGCTTGTGGGGATAAGCTCTCCCTCCCAACCACGTGGATCCGAGGGACAGAGCGCAGGTCATCGAGCTTGCTGGCAAGCATATTTCCTCCCTGAGGCGACTTTCTGGCCTGGCCCCTCAGTGCTTATTTTTGGTTCAGCATTCATTAGTGTGAGGACCCAATAACAAATTTCTCTAAGTGAAAGAACAGACTCACCATTCTCAGACTTCCAGATGTAACTCATGGACCATGTGGCTTGCTTGGGTCTTCATCTTCACTCTCAGCTAAGGGATTGAACCCAAGGGCTCTGAAGGGCTAGACAGATGGGACACCAATGATCCCTTAGGTTTATGCTAACCAAGGACTCAGATCTCCTCACACTCACAATTACAGAGTGCCTACTGTGTGTTGGCAGTGTGAGAACATCTTGTCCTACTCGCCAGATGTTTAAAAGACTCAACTTAAGCGCTGCTGAGGTGACTCAGAGGGCGAAAACACTTGCCACAAAGGCTAATGACCTGAGTGTGAGCCTCTGAACCTACAAGGTAGGAGGGAACTGTCCCCTGCAAGTTGGTCTCTGACCTCCTCGCATGTGATGTGGTCCATGTGCCCAATAAAATAAATAAATGAAAGGCAAAAACAAAAGCAAAACAAACAAAAACCTCTGCTAAATGCTCGTATTGCTCTTTACTATTTTGAGCTGAAGTGAGATATTGTATTGTTTTTTTTTTTTTGAAACACTATTCTTTTAAATTTATAAAAACTCCAGATGGGTTTGTGTCTGACTCTTCCATATTAGCGATCCGATTACGTTTCTATTTTATTTTGCAAGCCAGCTCCCACTCTTGGATAATATACCCTTCGATCCAACCTGGTAGGATTCTGGCAAGAGTAGTGGCAGGGAGGGGCTGGTTCGTGGCGTGTTGGCTGTGTCTGGACCCTTCCCTCGCAGTGTTTCATTTGTACCGATTGTGGCACAGAAGGCTCCTTTTATACGTGAATCCATTCAATGATTTCTGTTCAGCTATTGGTTATTCCTCCAGAGCCATCTTTAATTCTGTGATGCTTCTGTGTGTCAAGAGACAGAAGGTGTCTGTGACTCCCTGATAATTTCCTCTTTCCCCAGTGACTGGCTATTCTGGTCATTTCACCCTGAGCTCCCTCATTCTTCTAGCCAGCCAGCCACTCACCCATGATTCATGACAGAATCATAGGGACTGGGACTCACTGTGTAGCCCAGGCTACCCTCAAGCTTTTGATGTTGTGATGACAGGTCATCCACTATCCCACATCTGCCTCTGCCCCAATTCCCAGCATCCCTCCTTCCCATGATCACTGTTGGTTTGTCTCATACCTGAAATTCAACCGGAGGTTTTCCTGTAAGATGAAATCAACTAATCCCCTGACTGTACCTATGCGGACGTCATTAACGGGAGGTGAAGAAATCTCTGTCTTCACCATTTACGTGAAAGGTTCATCTTCCAGGACTTTCTGGAAACTCTGTCATTCAGTGCCAGAGGATGCCTTAGGGTAAAGTTTAAACCACCAAGCAGGAAAGGGTCACCTGGCAACTGGCCGGAAGATGTGCTATTTTAAGAGAAGTGTGAAGTGTCAAGTTGGGAAAGTCTCCAACTGGCTAGAACAGTGCTGTCCATAGAAAGAAACCGTGAACCACATAGCCACATACCTTTTCAAATTTTCCAGAAGCAAAACAGTAAAAAAGAAACAGGTGAGTTTAATTTTAATAACATGCTTTATTTAACCTAAGTGGTTCAAAATAGTATCAGTTCACCACATAATCAATCTAAAATATTTATGATTTTTCTTTCTTTTTTTTTTTTACTGGTAAATTTTTGAAATACAATATGTATTTTGTGCACCAGAGTAGTTATATTGTAAGTGCTTAGTAGCCACTTGTAGGTAATGACCACCATGATGGATAGTGGCATCTCTGAAATCTCCTGATATAAAACACCCCAGAAAGTATTAAATCCCATAGGACCCAGAGACCCTGGGACCCCTGTAGAATGTCTAAGTTAGGTGCTTATTCTGTCTGTGGGTGGTCGGAGCTGTTAACCCAGAAGCGATGCAGGAAAACCCTGGAATTCACCAGGAAAATGTGGGCATCAGAGTGGGGCCAGGAACCAAAGTGAGGAGAGGACGAAGAAGAGGAAGAAAAGGGAGGAGGGGAGAAGAAAGAGGAGGAGAAGTTGGCAGCCTACCCTAGATTCCAGGACAGATATTAAAGGAGAGAATGAGAGAGAGGCTCAAGGATAGGACTAAATGATATGCCCTTGAGTGAGTTCAGGCATCTCAAGGGCTGCCATGTAAGTGTCTTAATGATTTTGGAGTTACATTGTTCAAAGGCTTTAAAAGATTACGATACTTTGATACATTTACCTGAAGAACTTTTCTAGTAAATGAGGTGAACGTGCAGCTTGAGGTACACTACAGACATTTACAGGGCCACAGGGTAAAAACAGGGATAAAAAGGTCAAAGCAATCCTTACTATTCTTGGGTGACAAGGATTTGACTGAATCTGGCTCCTGGTCTCTTATCAGTGTCTGAATTCTTAGCCAGCAGATGCAAGAGAGTCCTTTCCTTCCATGGCCCCTTAACAGTTTGCCTTAAAAAAAAAATGTTTATTTTATATGGGTGAGTATTTTGTCTTCATGTATGTATGTGCACCATGTATGTGCAGTACCAGAGGAGACCAGAAGAGGTCGTTGGATGCCTTGGAACTGGAATTATAGATGCTTGTGTGCTGCCATGTGGGTACTGGGAGCAGAGTCCAGGTCTTCTGTAAAAGCTGCAAGTGCTATCTATTAACCAGTGAATCATCTTTTCAGGCCCTCCCTACCTTCTTATCTTTCTTCAATTTCCTCCTCAGAAACTTTGTTCCTGAAATCTTAAAGATCAGTGATGATGAAAGTTTCATTTTCCAAACCTCTTCACACTGGACAGAGATGTAGACTCAGGAAATGAAAGTCTCTGCCTAGCTGATCCAAGGGGAACAGAAGAAATTCTGAGCTCAGTGATCACCGCGTTACCCTTTGATGGGAATCTGGAAGCAAAGATGTCATTTATTCCCATTGTCATGACACACAGACAATAAAGCATACAGCAGATTGCTAAGCTCAGCCCTAAGATGAACTTCCAAGACAGAATGGATTTTTTTCTACCTTGAGTGGTAGATATGCAAACCATGATACAAATAATCATTAAAACCCAAGGTAGTGCTGGATATGGTGGCTCAGTCCATTAAACCCAACATAGAGCAGCAGTTCTCAACCTGTGGGTAGCAATCTTTCCCAGGGGTCACCTAAGACCATTTGCATTTACATTGCAATTCATAACAGTAGCAAAATTACAGTTATGAAGTAGCAACGAAAATAGTTTTATGGTTGGGAATCACCACAGCGTGAGGAACTGTATTAAAGGGACACAGCATTAGGGAGACTGAGAACCACTGCCATAGAGGCTTCAGCAAGAGATTGCCTCAAGTAGAGCCTGGACTACAGAGTGAGTTTCAGGCTAGCTGGGGATACTGTGTGAAACCCTGTCTCAGTACAACCAACCAACCAAAAAAATACATTTAAAGATCCAAACAAACAAAAACAAACTTCAGGCAAAATCTGACAAAGGTTTAATGTAGATATACACATCTTGGATGAGTGAAGAATATATTGCTCAAGTTCTCTCTCTCTTTCTCTCTCTCTCTTTCTTACACACACACACACACACACACACACACACACACGCAGAGTATTCCACTCCACTTTAACAATGGCATAGCTTACGCTTGTGCAGCTGTCAGAACGTCAGGGGCCATCCACCTCTGCAGACTGGCTGAAATCATCCTCTTCACTTTTGAGTTGAAGAGCGAGACCTTTTAGCTATAGTAACAAAACACATGCTGTGGTGGTTAAATACTACAAATACGACAGGACACCAAGGAATAATTCCAAGAAGGAATCCATTGGTGGAGCAGACTGAAAGAAAAAGAAAAAAATTACAACCATAGTCACCGAGTACACATGACTCTACTACCAGTTCCTAAAGAACAGAACAGCAACTCAGATCTGCTGACAGATCTACAGACTTATCTTTGCACTTAAGATTTAAGACATTCTTTCTTTTCTTGTATAAAGAGAACTGTTTTGCATGTCTTTTTTTTTTTTTTTTTTTTGAGACAAGGCCTTAGCCTTGGCTGGCCTAGAACTCTACATAGGGCAGGTAACCTCGTATTTTCAGCTATCCTCCTGTGTCTGCCTCCTGAACACTGGAATATGTGTACATATAGGGTACACCACCACCACCAAACACAACCAGCTGAAGAGAACTGTGGGGCTGCCCTAGAGCTAAGAGTGGGTCAAAGCGTGTTTGGAACCCTGGAATTTTCACCCTGAGAGCGGAAGGCATTCAGCTGTTCCCCATTTTCTTAGCCCTGGCAAAACCCAGCTAAATTCAAAATGCTGCCTGTTTCAGATCAGGTCATTAGCAAAGGAATGTGGTCTGGTTGGTGCTTATCTGACCACTGTAGCTGGAAGCCTAGGGCTAAGCCCATTTTCTGATAAGATGTCTTCCTCTTTCCTCTGTGGGACCACACCTTATGCAAGAGTCTTTTGCAGGACTTTGACCCTTAGACAATGAGCTCCACATACAAATGGGGCTACTCCAGTATCCCTGTCTTAACCAATGGTCCCCATCTCTGGATACCAAGGGCCCTTCACTGCCTTTTTCCTATAAATATAACTCCCCTTGCTTCAGTAAACTGACATGTTCCACTGACAACACTCTCCCAGTAATTCTGTACATTCTTGTCAGCTCACAGATCAAGGACTGATGGATCCTCCATAAACCCAGGCAGGTTGCATGGCATCCTGCTCGGGAGCAGGCAGTGCTACCTCATGGGACTTGGAAGCCAGCGTGGATTATTTAAACAACAGAGAACTTTGAAGTCTTCTAACCATTCATGGGTTGAGTGACTGTGTCCTTAAGGCAACAAGGCTTCAGTGTGTCTCCCCACACGGGTAACAAGGAAGGGCAGTATCAGCAGGGGACTGCAATGGCCGAGCAGTTGTTTTCAGTCAGGATTCCCAACTTAGACCACAGAGAAGCATTCTGGGATGAGCAGAGTTAGGGTTTGTTAAGGAAAGGTTCTCATACAAAGAGAAGCATGGGTGTTAAGAGGCAGGGACAGTGTGATGGCTAGTCTCAACTGTATGAGATCTTGAAGTAGGTCTTTGGGCATGCCTGTGCAGGATTCTCTTGGTTAGTAAGTGAAGTGGGAAGACTGTCCACTGTGGGTGGCACCATTCCCGAGGGTTGGGTCCTGACACTGCTTTAAAAAGAGAAAGTAAGCTGAGCCCAAGCTTCGTTCTTCGCAGCTTCTCAACTATGGAAGCAATGTGGCTAGCTGCTTCCGGCTCCTGCGACTGTGTCTTCCCCAACACCAAAGACTGTAAGCTTGAGCTGTGAACCAAAATAAACCATTTCCTCCCCAAAGTTGCTTCTGCCAGAGTATTTTATCACAGCCACATGAAATGTAACTAAGACAGGGTAACCTGCCATAGAGAGAGGACAACTCGCTGTAGAGTAAGAGGAAGGCTTCTCCAGACAGAGCTGGACAGAATTCAAATTCAGAGTGATGCTCCTACCTTGCCACTTATTTGTTATTCAAGCTGATGCTTCACTCCTTTGCCTGTCCTGCAGATTTTTCGTAATCTTCTATGTCAGCAGTCACGCTATCTGCAAACAAGGAATGGTTCGGTTCTACATTTCCATGCTGTTTACCTTTATTTCTCTTTTAACCATTGGAGTTGGCTAGAAATTCTAGAATTATGCAGAATACGAATGAACATATGGGGCTAGAAAGATGTCTTAGCCATTAAGAACATCTTTTCTTTTTTGTTCTTGCAAGGGAACCTGGATTTGGTCACCAGCACCCATATCAGGCAGCTCACAACTGCCTGTAACTGCAGTTCCATGGGATCTGGCGCCCTCCCCTAGCCTCTGTGGGCACTGCATACATGTGGGACACATGCAGAGAAGCAACGACACATACATAATACACGCATGCATACAGGCATACAATGAAAATAAAATAACATTTTTAAAAGAGTGGATATCTTTGCCCGATTTCTAGTCTCAGGAGGAAGGCATTCATATTGCACTATCATTAATTACTATAGCTTGGGTGTTTTGTAGATGATCTTTATAAATGTTTACACCTGGTCCACTGAGAATTTTTTTTAATGACTAGGTCAGTGGTTCTCAACCTGAGTGTCACAACCCCTTTGGGGGTTGAATGACCCTTTCACAGGGTGACCTACATGCCACATATTTACATTATAATTCTTAACAGTAGCAAAATTACAGTTGTGAAACAGCAACAAAAAATAATTTTACGGTTAGGGGGTCACCCCCACATGAGGAACCTGAGGAACTGTATGAAAGGGTCTCAGCATTAGGGACGTTGAGAATCACTGGACCGGGCACTGAACTTTGATAATGGCTTTCTCTGTATCAGTTAGGATGACTGTAATTTTCTTCTTTGGTGTTCTACTAAGTTGGATTGCATTGGTTACTGTTTGAATATTGAAACAGCCTATATCCCCAATGTAAATCTCACCTACTTATGGTATATACTTCTTTTTGTATATTGCTGGATTTTATTTACAAATACCTTGCTAATGACTTTTGAGTCAATATTCATAAGAGATATTAGTCTGTAGTTTGTTTTGTTTCTATCTGTGTGTGTGTGGGGGTGGCATATTGGTGTGCACACATGTGTCCTGGTGTATCCGAGCATGTGTGTGGGGAGGCTGGAGGAGGATGCTGAATACCTCTTCTATATCCTCTTCCTTATTACAATGATGAGGGTCTCACTCTGTCATATTTTTCTCTAGGCTTGTGGTCAGGTTGTCAAGAACCGGCCATCCTCCTATCTCTGCCCTGGCTCTCCTGAGTGCTGGCATTATGGCTGTGCATACCATACCCAGCTTTTTGTTGAGTGCTGGATCTGAACTCAGATCTTCATTCATGTTCAGCAAGCTCTCTTACTGAGCCATCTCTCCTGCCCCTTCTCTTGTTTCTTTAAAAAGTTTGTTTTAGATTTATTTTATTTTCATCTGTACAAGCATTTTGACTTCATGTACGTATATGTATCCCGGGCATGTCTGCTTCCTGTGGGGTCAGAAGAGGGATTGTTGCAAGTGACCATGTGGGCGCTAGATACCAAACTTGGGTCCTCTGTAAGAGCAACGAGTGCTCATAATCACTGAGCCCACTCTCCAGTCCCCTTCTTTTGTTTCCTCATCTTGTGTTTGTCTGATTTTTTTTTGTATCACACTAATATTAAAATGAATTAAGAATTCCCATCTTTTCTATTTCTTATGGAGAATTTACGTTAATTAAAATTTTCAGTTATGTCTGTTTATTTCACTGTGTCTACATGTGTGCTTGTGTACAGGTGCACGCAGACGACGGTGCACTTTCAGATCCGGGGACCGTTTGAAGGAGTCAGTTCCCACCTGCTGCCACGTGGGCTCTGTGAACGAAACTCGGGTTGTCAGACTTGGCAGCAAGTATCTTTATCCTCTTAGGTATCTCGCCAGCCCTATGGTTTTTCTTTCTTTTTATGTTTTTTTCTTGCTCTCCCCACTGGATTCTTCAGATTGGAGCTAAAATATTACTTTGTGTTGTAGAAGTTTATTTTCAGTTGTGTTTGAAACATTGTTCTATCCACTGTTGGGAAAGGGGGCTGCCTAGGCGTTGGCATTTTGTATTGTCTGCAGGTATTGGAATTATGTGTGGGTAGGGGAGGTTGATTGCTCATGATCTGCACCTGCTATCAGTAGAACACCTGAGGAGTTCTGGCTCAATATAACCACCTGAGTTGGGACGCTTGGGGTTCCACCCTCCAGTATGGTGAGATACTGGTTCCCTCTCCTGTGATCTGGCAGAGTTTGCATCTGAGAAAATGCCTCCATGTCATCCTTGTTGAGCTACCACAACAGCTGCTACCACAGCAGCAGCTAATAACTACAAATGGCACCTGCAACACGAAGTACAATATCATACCAGCTAATCCAACATGGAGACAAGGAAGAAGAAAAAGAAACTCTAGACCTCGCAGAGTCCGGTTTTTTTTTTTTTTTCTGCAAACCTGTTCAGATACTGGTGAGGTGAGGTGGTCCTGATAAGATACATCTAATATGGTGATCAGAACTCCACTCCATGAGGGAACCCTTCCTGCAGTTGTTTTTCCTGAAAACCAGACTCTATCTTAAAATCTGGAAAGTGTTTCCTCGGGGTCAGCACACAAGCTGTCTTCCAGAACTGGCCGAGGTTGTATCTCTTGCTGGTAGATGAACTTGGTACTGTAAGAGTCACCAGGTGGTGATGGTTTTGAAGGCATTAAGGGGTTAGGGAGAGCTGCTGAGGCTTGGCACTATGAGAGGACAGGAAAGGCTATTGGTAAAGATGCAGCCTCAGTTGAAGGCCAAGACTGAAGGGGTCATATAAAAATGTTGAGCCTTGGTACCGTGAAGAGAGCCTATGAGAGGCTGTTGGTGAAGGTTCAGCCTCAGTAGCAGTTGAAGGCCCGACTGAAGGGGTCATACAGAGAAGTTAAGGCTTGGTACCAAGAAAAGAGTTCAGGAGAGGCTATTGGTGAAAGTACAGCCCAGTTGCAGCAAGGGACCTCAATGTTTTGAAGATGCCAGTACCATGAGATGATGACCCCCAAGTACACAGCAGCAGTGGAGCGAACCATCCAGAACCTGGAGGACAAGCTGTGTGTGCTGGAGAGGGCAGAGCCAGATCCAATCCCTTTGGAGGAGCTCAGAAGATCATGAATGAATTCCAGATAAGTGGACATTGAAAATGTTTTTCTGATGTCCAAGGACATTGTGAAAAGCTTGATAGATGTTTGGTTTCACTTGGTCCTGTGCATTAGCAACACTTGTGATTGTTTTTCTTGTAAATAATTTTACTGCTATAGTGTTAAATTGTGTTGTAGAGATAAAGCACGTTTTTTGTTTTTGTTTTTGTCTTATACAGAAAAGGGGGAATGCTGTAAAAGTTTATTTTTGTTATGTATAAAATAACTGGTTTGTGCACTAAGGGGCTGTTTTGTATTGTCTGCAGGTGTTGGATTTCTGTGGGGGATGTTTGATTGCTTATGATCTGCACATGCTACCAGTAGAACTCCTGAGGAGTTCTGGATCCTGAGCTCAGATGCTCAGGGTTCCACTGTCCAGTATGGTGCCTGCCAGAGTGGCAGTTCTCTTTGCTGAGGTCTGGCAGGGTCTGTATCTATTAATATGCCTCCATGTCTTTGGTAAGCCACCACAGTAGGTGATATGCTACAACTTTAGGACTGTCTCATCTTTTCTTTTAACTTGAAAGTAAAAACTGAACTAACAGGATAACTTGCTGTGAGTTCTCAAGTCACATTTTAGAAAGAAGGATGAATTCTGAATCACTAAGACGTTCCTCTCCACAGCTCCCTCCTGTTTGTACCCATCCCCTTAGGAGTGGTTAGGAGTTAACATTAACCTAGAATGTATTGGTTTGGGTGGAAATGTCCCCTTAGGCTCATGTGTTTGAATACCTGGTCCTCAGTTGGTGGTGCTGTTTGGGAATCTTTAGGAGTTAGAGCTTTGCTGGAGGAAGTGATTCACTGGGGGCAAGCCCTGTGGTTTGAGTTACTGCTCCCACTTCCTGTGCATCTTTTATTTCCTGACTGCTGAGGTAATCTGACCAGCTAGCCACCTCACACCAAGACTTCCCTACTGTATCCTTTGAACTGTAAGTCAAAACAAACCTTCCCTTCTTGTCAAGTATTTTGACCTAGCAACAATAAAAGTAATATGGTAATAGATTGGGGGAAAGGAGAAGAAAGCGAATGAGTGAAGAGAGTAAGAAAGATAAGGGGAAAGGAAAGGAGAATGAATTGAGGAAGAGGAAGGAGAAGGAAAAGGGAAGAGGAAGAAATATATCACAGTATCGGGAAGTAAGAACGCTGAAAAACGGTTGGCTGGAAGGATGCTACTGATCTACCTTGCATACCCTTCTGCGGGCACAAAGAGTACACACAGAGTTTCATGGAACTTTTGTGAGAGGCAGGAATATACCTAATAGACCTCCTTAGGGAAGATGCTGCGCATGGTCCAGTTTCAGACATAACTTGTATTCCATATGCCGTGACCCTACTAACGGCTCGAGGGTCAACAACCTTACTGCTGGGTGTTGAATGCAGAGCTGGTTTTGGGCTGCTAGTCTCTCTGATCTAAGACCTTCTACAGTGTCTAGAGGAGATCTTGGCTATCAATAAGTTTTTGCCTGGTTAAAGATTGGATTTGGGGCTCTTTGATCAAAATCCCTTTTTCTTCAGCCAAGAGAAGACTCTGGTCTCTTCTCTCTGTTTCCCAATCTTCCCTGGGATTAGTTAACGGAGCAGTGTTGAAGGATATAGAAAAACTGGCTATGTCTCCCATCACCCTCCCCTGTGACAGGAAGTCCAAACAGCAGGGCAGTCCAGACCTCACTGGCTCTTTCCTTTGAGACAGTGGCCAGAAGGAGGGGTAGGAGGTGAAGCAGGAAAGGGGACTAATGTTGTTTAAGACTGCTTGGCGCAGAGGGTAAAAGCCTCCAGGCCTCTGGCTGAAGATAGCACAGAAAGGGACGGACAGAGCCAAGCCTCAATCATTTCTCATCAGTGTTTACATCAACGAGCCCTGGCACTGCCTGGTTGGCAGCCCGGGTGCTGGTAGCATTTGGCTCATGGTCCAATTGGGGAGAGGTTCCAGATTCTGGAGGGGGTAGAGGAAAGCAAGAACAACATGTCCTGTTCACTCAGGGTATGGAGGTCTCTGCTGTGGCCAAGTATGCAGGTCACCTGCTTTCAGGGTAATACACCCGCCCACACTAGGCCACAGGTGCCAGCAGGATTCCAAGTCTGAATCTGGAAGAAGTCTTACATGGGGATCTGGTGCAGCTTTTCACCCCAGCTAGAGAAACAGCATCTGCTCATATGTTGTAGAAAACTCTCCTCAGAGCCTGGTCATATTCCCTCATAGAAGAAGGGGGGTGTGGTTGGTCATCAGACCTCGACTGAGATTCCAGTCAGTGCTTCCTGTCCTTTCTTCTCAGATGTGTCTAATTCTGAGTTGCATGTGGTCTCTTGGTCTGGTGTTAATTGAGTATATAGAATGTGACATATCTGGAAGGGATGACTCCATTTATACAGCCGTGGAGAAGCCATCGTTTACGCTTGGGTGAGCCTTTACAGGGCTGTGCTGTGTTGGGGTCACCCACACTACTCCTGTAAGTAACCCCTCATGCATACTCCGTAAGTAAATCCCAGGGAACTCATTGGTCTGCCAAGTCGGACTTTGGTGGGATTGTTAATCTGATTTGGTGTAGGTGCCTTATTTGGAAGGCCCCAGGGAATTCCTCATTTTATAGATAAAACAGAGGAGGCCTCTCCTCACCTCGGGTTTTGTATCGAAAATGAAGACTGGGGGGGCGGGAAAGAGATGGAAGATAGAAGCCCAGTATGATCCTCTCCTCACCCCCTCAGTCCACCCCCCCCATCTCCTTCAGGTGTTGCCAGAGTATATCTAGTAAGTTTGTTTTCCTAGGCGAACTGCGCGATGTCTCCAGGAGCTGGAGTAGCTAGGCAAAGTTCACAGAGGAAGAAAATTCGACTCAGGCTTCAAGTCTTTGCAGCTTAAAAATCTCAAAGTTTGAGGCTGAGTTGCAGTGGCACACGCCTTTAGTCCCAGTGCTCGGGATGCAGAGGCCAGGCCACTCTCCATGAGTTCGAGGCTAGCCTGATCTGCAAAGTGAGTTCCAGAACAGCCAGAGTTAGGACAGAGAAACTCTCTGTCTTGAAAAAACAAGCAAAAACAAACAAGCATCTCAGAATTTGAAACAGGCAGAGTATTAGACATTCTAGGAAATGGCTTTTGTATCTTGTAAATGTTTATCTTATTTGTGTGTGTGTGTGTGTGTGTGTGTGTGTGTACAACTGTGCATGTGTAGGTGGAGGCCAGAAGAGGGTGTCATATCCCTCAGAGCTGGGATAACAAGTCAGGCTTGTGACATGGGTGCTAGAACTCTGGTTCTCATTAGTAAGTAGCCAGCAATCTTAACCACTGAGCCATCACTCCAGACCCAGACATGATGACTTATTAAATGCTAGGTGGCAAAGCATTATCCATATCATTTCATCTAGTCTTGTATGTCTACATGTGTGTGCATGCATGTTTGTGTGTGTGTGTATCTTTTGGGATCAGCTCTCACTGAGCCTGGAGCCCAGCATTTTCAATGGACTGCCTGCACAGCCAGCCCACAGCCCTCCTGTCTCTGCCTTCCCAGTGCTGCTCTGCCAGCCTTTTTACATGATGCTGGGACCCGAGGTTATTCCGTAAGCACTTTACCCACTGTGCTGTCTTCCCAGCAGCCACCCATCTTATCTTGACAGGGACAACAGCTTCGTGGGAACAGAATGCCATGCTTAGCAGCACCAGCTGACGAATAGGGTTGAATTTAAACCTAGCAGCTTCCCTGGTCTTAGCTCCCGTGTGAGAGGTCCCCCCAACCCCCCATACCCTAGCACAATGTTACACCACAATGACGTCAAGTTAGAGTCACCGAAGGTCCATTCTGACCTAAGAGCCCAGCACGTAGATCTTAACACCTGCCAAAACCAGAATGACTACCTAATCCATCAAAGTCCACAGTTCTGGAAACATCCCTACATGTACTAACCTTGCCTTTTGGCTTCTGTAGTTCCACATCTGGCTAACTGTTCTTGCTAACTGAGGTGCGTCAATCCAGGGTGTGGTTTCTGTGCTTAAAATCTCACCCTGAGAAAAGCTTGGGACTGCACTCAGGCCCCAACACCCAGTTTTAGCCACTGGCCACCTAATAAAGACCTTCTGTTGGCCTGAACCTGTGTCTGAGCGATCTTCTATGGTGGATACCTCCCAACACCTGCCATGCGTTACTTCTCATGGTGGCACAGGAGGGAAAGAGAATGCTCTGAGAAGAAATGGGGGGTGGAATTTTCAGCTATATGATTTTTAAATAGAATTACAAAATATCAACTAAGACTTGATAACTCATTTGCCTCCTTCTCCAAGGGTTGAACGCTCTCTCAGTTTAGAATTATGTAACTTGTATGAGTGTTCCGCCTGGATGTATGCATTCTGCTAGCTGTGTGCAGTTCCCGTAGAGACCAGAAGAGGGCACCAAATCCCATGGAGCTAGTGCTGCAGGAGATTGCGTGGGAACTCAGGTTCCCCTACAAGAGGAGCAGGTGCTCTTAACCTTTAGCACCTTGAACGCTTTAAAAATCTAAAACAATGATCTAGGTTTATATCTTGAGACCCCCTGATAAAAACTATGTATGGGTATTTGTTTTGCCAGCAGACCCAGAAATACTATTTTTGTGGCTTTATATGAACGGGGAACTGTCATCTTTTGAACGTCCTAAGACTTACTGTGAGGTTTGCTCTGTGCACATGTGTGGACTTGTGATTTTTAAATCATGAAGACTATACATGCGAAGTTCCTGACATTGGTGAATGTTTTGTGACTATTAAGTTGGGAGGTGAAATAAATTAGTAGACTGGCCTTAATTATTTCCATTCAAAGGCTATTTGTGTGTCCAAGGAAGGAGTGGGCAGCAAAGAGGGCTGGGGGAGGAAGTGTGCTGTTTGTTGTGGGAGAGCAGCCTGAAGGAGCTGCTCTGCAGGTCCCATGAGTCAGACCCTAGGGCGGGAGTGGGGGTGGGGAGCAGATGTAGGTGTTTTTACACGTGGCGGGAATTGACCACCCTTCTTACCACAGAAAATGTCACAGATTCTACAAAGAGAAATTTTCCTTGTTTTTTTTTTTTTTTTTTTTTAAGACTAGAAACCTGTTTGTTCACTTTTTAATCATTATACGCTTTCTCAAAGACCATTTAAGATACATAAAAATAAAGTAATGTTTGTATATGTATTTCCTTATATGTACGTATAATTTACCTGTTGACTTTGCAGGGGGGTTGTAATTAAAAGATTGTCCTAAGCTTCAGTAGGGACTTTTGGCATTTAAATGGTGTTGAAACTGTTATAGACTATGGGGACATTTGAAGCTGGCCTAAATGCATTTTAAATTATGATTTGACTGTAAGTCTATGGGGACCAGGGAGTGGAATACGGGTTTGAGTTAAAAATGTCCCCCATAGACTCAGGCATTTGAATACTTGGTCCCCAACTGGTGCTGTGTTGAGATGGAGGAATTATGTCACGGTTCAGGCTCTGGGAGTCTAAAGTCTCAGCCACACCAATTTTCCACCCTCTGCCTTGTGTTTGTGGTTAAGCATATGACCTCTCAGCTTCCTGCTCTACCATCGTACCTACCACTGGCTGCTATACCTGCCCTCCCATTATGACTTTACCTCTCTGGACTCACAAGCCCAAATAAACTCCTTTCTGACGTTGCCTTTGGTCATGGTGTTTTATTGAAGCAACAGCAAAGTCACCAACACAGTTAGGAAATACATAACCACTGTGTGCTTTCTTCTAATACATACACAGTTTGTACTTTGTGTTTAAGATTTGAATCTAGATTAAAAATTAATTTTGATATACATGACGGGGAGGAATGGACATTTACATACCATCCAAGTGGCAGAGAAAGTGCTTTTATGACTGGAGACATGGAAGGCTGTGAAATTTGTGTTGTAGTGGATATGCTTTTGTGATTTTGAGCTTTGTATCCTACTTACATGGAACACACCAAAATTCACTGAAATAAACAAATATTGGCTCTTAGGAAAGAGCCTTGGGAGGCACATTTTCTGCAAGGCTTTACTGAATGCCACTCTGTGGGAATATGGAACTAGAATTATTAGATCTTTCAGTTTTCTAGAAGAATGTGAAATCTGGGTTTTCATGTGGAACCCCATGACGTTTAAGCATTGGCAACTAATTCCCAGTTATGAAAACACTGCACGATCCAAACAAAACACATCTGCAGTCCAGATGAGGCCTCTGGGGCACAAGCTTGAGGTCTGTGATTTCTTCTTCTTATCCTCTAGGATTCACTAATGAGCCTCTTCTATGTATGGTCTTCCCAGGTCAGACCGTTTCACTGTGGATTTTCACTAATTGCTGCTGGCCCAATTTCCCTCCGTTTTATAAGGTCCTCGAAGGTAGCAATATTAGGATTTTTTTGTTTGTTTGTTTGTTTTAAATTCAGAGCCTAGCATATCATGTCTTACTACCAGTAACATGTAACACGACTGTGTGTTGGAGAATGAACAAACTGTACTGCAAACAGACTACCTGCCCTGCAGACTAGACAGGACAACTGTGGCTCTTTGGTCCCTGGTAGACTGCTGGTCTGCCCTGGGCTCTCTCCACAAAACCCATTAGGTAGTCGGACAGGGTACTCCACGATTTTATAAACAGGTGGCGACTTCAGCCGCTGTGTGAATCCTCACCACTAGATGGCGCCCTTCGCTTAACTTCAGGCATTTCTGAAGTTCTGCGGTCACTCTGAGGCTTGCGGAAAGGAAGCAAGTGAAAACCCATGTCTAAACCTTGGTCACACCTCCTCCAGATGGTTGTCCTCCTGGGGACAGGCACACAAGCAGAGCCACGATGCCATGGGAAGGTGCCCACAGGTGCATAGGGCTTGTTTTGTTCAAGGAGAGCTTCGGGAATGCCCCCTCTCTCCCCCGTGTTAGTCTTTTAACCCAGGAATTTTACTTTGTCTGTCATGTTAGGCTGTGGGGAGAAATGTGTCTTTCTGAGAAGGGCCTGGGCCTCCAGAGTCTTCACGGTTAAATGTAGGTTTCTCACAAGTTGTAGCAGGTAGAACTTGTCCCCAAGGCAGTTGAACCCTTGCGTGGATTGCTGTTCACAATGAGATCGCAAGGGTTGTGTGCTGACACCTGGGGGTGTGCCACTGGTGTGACTGTGGGAGGGAGGATATTCTGAGATTGGAGAGATGGGCTGATGCTGTGTGACTTCCAACCTAAAGACAGACAGAGATCCAGTTAGTAACGCGTTTTTGGTACAGCCGTGAGGACTTAGTCCAGATGGATTCCTGGCGTCTACATTAGAAGCCTGTATTCCTCTGTAATCCAGTGCTCAGCCGACAGAGACAAGGATTTCTGGAACCTGTGCCCATCCAGTTCATCCCAAATCAGAAAGCTCTAGATTTGGTGAGAGATCTTATGTAAGCAAGCAAACAAATAAGGTGAAGAGCAAATGAGGAAGTCACCTGTCTACAGCACGTGAACATTCTGGACGGAGCAGTAGATGGGAGGTCTTGCCTTGCTCTGCCAAATTTTTCCAGACCTTGGATTTAATAACTCTAGAGGTTTATTATATTGGAGGAAATGGCAAATGGGTTCTGCCAGATGTGCACGGCTCTCCGGCTTATTAGGGAAGCTCCCGACGCTGCTCCTCTGCCTCCCACGCACCTGTGTTCACGCTTGCTTTTTCTTTGGTTATTCGGCATGGGACGAATGCTGTGCTTGCGTTCCTCGTTCGTCTTTGGGGAACAGTAGTGTACAGGTTGACAGACTGAATGTTAGATCGGGCTGTGTTGGCTTCCTGGCTTACCATTTAATCAACTGCCTCGGCTTCCTCATCTGTAAAATAGGAGCAACGGTGGGAACTTCCTCCCGAGATTGCCAAGAGTATAAAAGTCACTGAAATGGCTCAGGACAATATTTGCTGTATAGTAAGTTCTCAGTAAGTCCCTGTGGCTACACGCGTGATGCCTGACTCCTCTCTAAGTCACTCTTCTGGGTCATTTCCCACACACTTGGGTGTGCTTGTCTCTGGTATGGTGGAGGTTCCCACAGTTTTGTGACTTCATTCTCTTGACTCTACCTCCCAAATGCTGGAATCAGAAGCATGTACCACCATGGTGCTCCTGAATATCCTTGGTCTTATGTTTGATATTGATACCATGGTGTAATACCACCCTATCCTTCAAGAAGTGTGTATCATCAGTCAATCTGAGCAAGGCTTAAGGCTTGACCTGAAATCATCCAGCTGTCCCTACCCAGCTTTGAGTCCAGCAGTGAGTGATCAGAGCCTGGTGTAGGTCTTCCCATACCAGTCAACAAAGCCTTCTCAGGAGGGAATCACCGGTTATGAAAACAAAAATATCCAAAGAAAAGCAGCTGCAGAGAGGATTTGGGCCTGGAGACATGAGAGTACTTGCTCCAGTCGAGAGCCTGGGTTCAGTAAGGCACCCGCACGGGGGCTCACAACCTTCTGTAACTCCAGCTCCAAGGGCCCCCTTTGGCCTCCTCCAGCAATGCACACACACGGCGTACTTGCAAACATGTAGGCACACACTCATATCCACAAAAATTAAAATGAACGAATCTTTAAAAACTACACATGAAAATAACAAACGTAACAATGTGGAAAAGCTGTGTCAATTTATTTAATGATCGCATAGCCCAGGCAGATATCAAATTCACTGCCGTCGTGAAAGATGACCTGGAACTCCCGGTCCTCCCAAGTGCTAAGATCATTGGGGTGCATCACCACCCCCTGTTTAGCCCTGGTCTTTTATGGAGGACCAAGTAAAAGCGATCGGACAACACAGACAAGCAGATGCGGTCAGTGGGGCTGGAAGATCTTCCTTAGCCGAGGTCTTTCTTTGATTCGCCTTCTGCATTTGCGGAATGCAGATCTATGGCGTGTGATGCAGACATGTGTTTAAATGGAGGCCAACAGTTTACACCTGCTTAAGTTGGGTGTGCTATTTTGGAGTTGAAGCATTCTAATCAAATTAGAGGGTGACAGGCCCCCAGCTCTGCCTCCATAGGTTAACCCTGCTCTGGACTCGCAATGGCACCAGCTAGGGCAGTCACAGGACCAAACCCACACCATTTCCTCCCTTTGTGGGTATCTATGCTATGCCGCACAGCCTAACCAGGAAGGACTGAGGAATCCAACGCCATGTGTTAACTGGCTCTTAGGATGAAACTGAAAGGAATAAATAAATGGCTTATTATTGAGTCATCAGTTTCAAAAGTACACCTTACTTCTGAAATAACCCGCATATCGGTCACAGCATAAACTTTTAAAATTAGATTTGAGATTTAAAAAAAAAAAAAAAAATCACGTACCTTTAGCGGATCTGATTCACATCCTCCTGCTCCTGAGTTAATGTGTAGACACGAGATTCTCTCAAAGGCCTCTGCTTGGCTCACGTTCTAGAAGCCTCTAAAAGGCTGCTGGTCTAATAAGAAGTGGTAGAGCTCCCACTGGTGCCGAGAGCCACATGCTTGTCCCCAGGACGTGATGGATATCAACAAAGCAAAGGCGAGTGAGAGACCTTCCCTCTGAGCTAGAGCTCATATCCAGCCCCTCGTCAACAGACCCTTCTCTCTGCCCTCCCACGTTTCTTCTTTCCCTCCCACAACTACTGCCCAGCTTCGTAATCACTGTCCCCCACAAATAACCTGTAGGTTTTTAACCCCATTTTATTGACTTTTGTATGTCCATTTTTGTTTTAGAAGGTCTTCGTATGTAACCTTGGTTAGCTTGGAACTCACTGTGTAGCTGGCTTCAAATGTATACAATCCCCCTGCCTCAACCTGCTGAGTGCTGAGACCACAGTGTGCCTGTGGTCTAGCCCCATTTCGTGAGCATCTTGCCGTGAAGATGTCAGTGACTTAGGTGTTCCAACAAGTCACACATTTTAATTAGCAAAAGAAATGTCGTCTCTATCCTAGATTGTCAAGCACAGGGCTAACGGAATGGCAAGGTATGTTTCTACAAGTTCTCAGCCATTTGTACTGAGTGGAAATGTGGTGCCACTTATAACTGGTTGGTTTGTAAACAGGCAAGTAGAACTCTGCAAGAAAGGCTTAAGAAGAGAATGAAATTACCTTGGTTCAAATGCGAGATTTTTCTTTCCTCAACACTGGTAGACAGACAAGAGAAAGTTCTTGGTGCCTTCGATATATCAGGAATTTTGGGGCTGCATTCTCCTGCTAAGTTTCCTATTGTGTCAGCTCTAGCTGGCTGGTGAAGGGTATGATACAGATGAAGTAGTCTGGTTATACAGGAAACAAGAGCCATGCTGAGAATATATCTCTATCAGAACACTGTTGTTCTTATGGACTTTAATGTGGAATTAAGTAGGTGCAAATGTTGGAAATATGGCCCACCCACAAAGATATTTCCACTGAAATTTACTGCTTTTAGACTAGTTTCCTCCTCCCTAACGTGGAAGCTCATAGATCTTTCTATTCTGTTCACAGACCTTAGGGAGTTCTGTTCCTAGATTAAAGTTTTGATGTATAAAACGTAATAATCGCTCTGATTATCATTTGCTGATTTTGACACTGTTATTGTTTGTTTATTTATTTATTTATTATACCCCAGGCTAGCATGGAACTTACCATATACCTTGAACTTCAGATTCTCCTGCCTCTACCTCCTTAGTGCTGGGATTACAGGTATGGACCACCATGGTCTATGTGGTACTGTGGACATTATATATATATATAATATATATAATATATTCTCACTTTGTAGCCCAGGCTGGTTTGGAGCTTACTATATAGTCTAAAATGGCCTTGAGCTCATAGCAATCCTCCTGCCTCAGCATCTCATGTGCTGAGTTTATAGGCATTAGCTATCATATCTTGCTAAACTTCCCCGCCCTTTTAAAAATAGTATATATACTTTATCTATAACTTTCACACTTCATGGTTCTTTATTTTTACCCAACACTGCTGTTCTCATATTTGTATGGTAAACCACCTCAAGTCATCTGTAGAATGTGTATACTTAAAAGATGCAAAATAAAATGAATACGTTCATCGAATTCAGGAACATAGTTTCCTTTCCTTCTGTTGATATTTTTGAGAGGTATCGTATTTTGTCCTCAGAATGTTATCTGAGTAATTTAGCCATGGCTGTTAGCATCTGCGGTTACTTTGAGCACAAAGTCAGTTTGCTCATCAGTGTGCAAGAGCCAGCACTTCACAATTTTCAAATTGGATTAAAGCTTAGATAGGGAACCAATCATCGTTAAATGCCAGTCACCTTCAGCATGTCCCTGCCACCCTATCCTGCTGGTGCCCAGTCCATGCTTTTCCACAAGAAGGACTGGGGTCCTGACATCTGGGAAAGCAGCATGGTGATTCTTCAGTTATAATTGGGAGGGTCGGAAAAGAAACACCTCATCTACCCTCCTACAGAACTTACCAGCTTCCCCTCCATGGACTTCGGCAAGAAGGGCGGCATTCCTTCAGCTTTACGGGGTGTGACCCCGGGGTGTCCCGGGACTGGACGGGAGTGGCATTTTGTAGATGCCAACTTACATGCCCCAAGAGTGTATTTGTCCCCGTTGCTGCCAAATATCTCAGCTTCTGCTGTCAGAAACAGTAAGTCTTTGGTCTCTGAACTGCTTGTCTTACCAGCTCTGGTGCTGCTTCTGAGAGGGCGGGAGAGAGAACAGGCAAGTGTGTTTTCCTTCTGTGGGGGTGTGTACTGGTGTTTGCAGGCAGAGGTGGTGTTACCTGGCCTGAGCTGGTGCCAGGGGCTGGGGGAAGCCCTGGAGAGAGGCTCTCAGAGGCACTGTGAGCACAGAAGTCCCGGCAGAGAAGACAGAGTCCCAGGTAAGCTGACAGCTGCTGTTGGATGCCTTAGGGTCCTCTGTTGGTTAACCTGTGTTGTTTTTTACTCTAAGGGGAGTATTCTGATTTCAACATCTCATTTCCTGAAAGGATAAACAAGGAAGAGAGTTACAGAGGCAACTGTTAGAAACAATGGGTCTGTGTCTCTCCCTGACTATGTAAATTGAGATGATGTTTCTGTTCCACTTGCTAGGCTTTCCAGATGAAAGTCAAGGGTTCTCTCAAGGACAGGGCAGGCCCACTGTCATGTACCTGGGACATTCAGCTTACTAGACTGTGGCAGCTTCACCCAGGAAGCCTGTTAAAAATACCAGTTGTATGGCTGTCACTAAGTAGCGATGGGGCAGGCACTCTTAAAATCCAAGCATGCTTGAAAAGATTCAAGTGGGCTTTATTGGTTTGTCTGTTCAAGACAGGGTTTCATGTAGTCCAGGCTGGCCCTAAACTCACTCTGTAGCCCAGGCTGACTTTGAACTCCTTATCTTTCTGTCTCCTCCCAAGTGCTGGGATCACAAGTGTGTCCCACTGTGAGTTGCGGAAATAATTAAATTTATTTCCACTGTAGTGTGAATTCATTGAAACCTTGCCCAAATCAGTATAAACCTGAAAGTTATCTCCCATCTGAATTCCCTCGGTGACCACCAGAAAAACAACTGACCTTTACAACCCTTTCCCCTTGTTCCTTCCCCAAGTAAATATAAAGTGACACCCCACGCTTTATTTCACAGGCTTTGAAAATTGGTGATTTTTATTTTTCATTAATAATTTCATTTATAATTGAGCATGGCGGCACAAGCCTGTACTCCCAGCACTTGGGAGGTAGCGGCAGAAAGGTCAGGAGTTGAACGTCATCCTTAGCTTTACAGAGAGTTTGAAGCCACCCTGAGCTACCTGAGACCCTGTCTTGACCACAGCAGTAAGGAATTTGCTTATATGAAGCTGATATTTTGTGGCACCACCCGTGTCATAAACAAAGGAGTAGAAAAGTACCGAAGGAAGTACAAAGAGAAGGCCAAGGGGCTGGCCACATGACTCAGCAGGGAGATGAGATGGCGCAGATATATGGTGTGAGTGGATTCCTGGAGCTTACGGAAAGGTGGAAGGGGAAAACCAGCTCTACAAAGTTGTCCTAACTTCCACACATTCACATGGCACTCACAAGCCCCTACACATGCGCATGCATGCACAGCCACACACAAACACACACACACACAGACACACACACACAAACACACACGATGATGATGATGACGAAGATGATGATGATGATGATGATGAGAAAGTCAAGGTGGGAGGGGATATGGAGCAGTGACCTTGGCTTTTACATAGCAATTTCCATTAAGAGAAACTTGAATATGACACACATGCACACTTATGCACGCATTCATGCACACCACACACACACACAGACACACACATACACAGAGGCTGGAGTTTGCATAAGATCGAACATACATAAGAGTACCTTCTACAAACAGACATGCTGTTAGCACAAGCCTTTTGTCATATTCTTTTCTAATTTTATTGTAAAAACTCTACTAATCACCCAACAATCACCAAAATTAAAATCTGTCTGACAAGAATGGCGAGGCAAGTAATAAAGTCTTAAGGTGGTTTTTTGGCTTTTCTTATAAGAAGCTGGTGGCTTGCTTCATAATACAGTATCCATAGGGATTAAAATTGAAAATGGGAAGATGAATATATGCCAAGCCCTGTAAATCCCAGCTAAGAACTCTCACAAGTTGATATGACTCTTTTGCTGGAAGCCAGGTATGTCTTACTTCTTCTAGAAGGTAATATATGTCCTACAAACAGTGTTAGGATCCCATTTCAGAATCTTCTCTTGCTAAGCTGAGGAATAGTGTACATGTGCGTGTGCATGTGCGTGTGCGTGTGTGTGTGTGTGTGTGTGTGTGTGTGTGGTATGTGTGTGTGTGTGTGTGTGTGTGTGTGTTTGTGTGGTATGTGTGTGTGTGTTTGTGTGGTATGTGTGTGTGTGTGTGTGTTTGTGTGGTATGTGTGTGTGTGTGTATGATATTATCTGTCTTCTGCTGTCCTTTATACTTCAATTTAAAGATTGTAAATGCGCTCTCAGACAAGAGAAATAAATACACACATTCATTTAAACCAGGATGTGAGCAAATGGTATTCATTCATTCATTTATTTGTTTGTTTATTTTTGAAATGAGGTCTCTCCAATGCAGCCCAGGCTGCTCTTAAACTCAATATCCTCCCGCCTCTGTCTCCTGAGTATTGAGATTATAGGTGGGGGGCAGCATGCCCAGCAGTGAATGATCTTAACATTTTGGTTGAGAGCAAGAAGAAACAGGATAGTCAAAAGGATATAGAGTGGCAGATAAAGATATGGGTATCACAAGGAAAGGAATTCAGAAAGCAGAGGGGTGGCACCCGGGTGACAAATGTCACCCAATCAGGGTTCTACTTAAGGCCACACTTCAAGAAACCTTGTACTGTGGAAACCACCCAGACTAGTCACAGCATTCAAATGAGCTCACATAGTTCTCTTCTTAACTCCTCTCATAGGACTTTACCTTTGGGTATAAAGAGAAAACAGCATCCCAAATGTCTTAGGCTTTTGCCTGGACTGTCTCACTAGAGAAGTAGTCATCACAGGATGTCAAGGGGGCCACAGTTCTTTATGCACAGTAGGGTCTTCATGGCTGTGAAGCTTACTTCGGTACTTGGCAGGTTAGAGCAAAAGGTCCACAGCATTATGGCTCCAAGCACGCTCCTACCCATACCCAGGCTTGCTGAGACTCTCTGACTATCACTTTCCCCTGGTAGGAAAAGAGAGCCTTACCCCACACCCTCCCCAACAGTCAGATAATATGCCAGAGGCTCCTGCTCTCTATTATTTTATTTATGTGCATGGATGCTTTGCCTGCATGTATGTACGTGTACTATGTGCATGCCTGGTACCCCATGGAAGACAGAAAAGGCATCAGATCGCTTGGAAGTGGAGTTACAGATGGCTGCGAGCCACTATGTGGGTGCTGAGTTTTGAACCTGGGTCTTTAGCCAGTGCAGTGTGCTCTTAACTGTCGAGCTATCTCTCCGGCCCTATAGGCTCCTGTTCAATACGTGATGGACTCTGGCATGTTCAGAATGAAAATCAATAGGGATAAATATTAGAAGCGGAAAATAGGCTGGGGAGACGGCTCGGTCCGTGAAGCATAAAGCACGAGTCGCGTGAGCGTGCAGACCTGAGTTCCATCTCCTGAAGCCATGTAAACAAACTGAGCGTGGTGGCCTCACTTGTTATAACGGAAGACACTTCGGGGCTCACGAGCCAGGCAGCCTGGTCTACTTGATGAGAGACCCTGTCTCAGAGAAGTTGGACAGCCCTTGTGAGATCAAATCTGAGGTTGACCTCTGCCTTCTATACGCAGATGCACACGTACACACACGGACAGGCTCCATGTCTGTACACGAAATAATAGGAATAGGAGATCCGCGGCATCTGGTAAAGTTTACCAGTGTAGTAAATTCCTCTCAGATCGCCCGCCAGATAGGACAGGCGCGAGGTGGACACGAGTGAGGTGGGTCCATAGACCCACACTGCAAATGAGTCTCACGTGGAAGGTTACCACATGGCGTCCGCATGTGCTGGAACGGCGTCCGTCCTCATTACAAAGGACAGTTTTTCAGTCTGCAGAACTTCAGAGACTGGGTTTTCTTCTTTGTCTTTTGATTCTTTATTTTGTTTTCACATAATTTTTTTTAGAGAAGGGCTTTAAAATCTTTAACAAAATCTCTGTACTGTTTGCTTCTTTCTCCCAAAAGGAACTGTTTAGACTCTGCTCGTGGGACGGTCTAGGGATAAGCAGGTATCTATCACGGATCAGCTTGTCTCAGTGGGACAGAGTCACGCCTGCACAGAGCTGGGTGGAAGGGGCTTGTGTTGGGCAGGTTATGTTTTTCTGTGAAGCCTTTCACGTTTGGAGTTTTAGCGTGGCTTCTGATTAACCTGGCCAAATCAACTTAACAATCCCCTCCTCCCCTGTGTGTGTGTGTGTGTGTGTGTGTGTGTGTGTGTGTGTGTGTGTGAGAGAGAGAGAGAGAGAGAGAGAGGGAGGGAGGGAGAGAGAAAGAGAGAGAAAGGGACCAGGTTAGCCTTGAGCCTAAGCAATCCTTCTACCGAATTATCCCAAGTACTTGACTTACATGCACACGTACGCCATGGTTGGCTAAGTTATCTTTGTTAAGATACATATTATATTTCTCAGGGAGGTAACACTCTTGCGTGTTCCATAACTATTTAAAGGAAATGATGTAAACATGAGTAGAATTGAAATGATGGTCAATATGTTATTGCATCAAAATGTAAACTTTAAAGTTAATAAGGAGTTATCAAGGTAGTTTTAATAGGAGCAGTTAGTCAAGTGATGAAGTTGGCTTAGCCAACTATTCGTTTTTTGAGGAAATGAAAATAAATCTTAATTTCAATGTGGAGTTACTTTAAGTAACTCCAAAACTCAATATTCAAATATGTTAAAATTATAGTAATAAAAGCATTAGAAGAAAACAGGAGACAAACGGTGGCAGTAATGAGACAGCTTCTCTGCCTCGTATCAGGGCATGAAAATGGGGTCCTCATCTAGGGGACTGTTCGGCTACATCTATCAGAACTCAAAGTACGTGACCCATTTAGAGCAGCGCCCTCACACTAACCTGAAAAAATCCTGGCTGTCCTGGGATTTGAGTGTGTGAGAAGATGAGTTATTGGAAATGCCAGGTTGCTCTTGATTCTGCACAGAGCATGGAGCATTGAAGACTTCTGAGTGTGGAAAGATGCTGTTAGCATCTTCAGGCTCCCTGGAACACCTGGCCGTGGTTTGTTTCTAGAATGACCACTCGGGGAATATGACTGAAAAACCTGTTTTTACTCTTAAGAAGATTGTGATGCGGACATTACTCATTTGTATAAGACAAAGAGTTAGGGGTGTCAGCATGAGTTGAAAAGCCACCTTCATTTTACCCTTATTTTCAATAGATCTCTCAAACTGATTTCGTTGGACACGATAGCACAGGCCAGTAATCCCAGCAGAGACGGGGGTTGTGAGTTAGCGGCATTATCTTAAAATAAACGTAATAAGTATCTCAGTCAGGATCAGTTTGCTGCAGCTTGACCTTGAGTGTTCACAGGTGAAGACCCAACACAACCTGCTTCTGTAGCTCCTTCCCAGCAGCCCTAGCTTTCTTCCCCTGTCCTTGTAAACCAGAGTCTCTCCCACACTCCTAGCACGATGGCTGAGAAGCACGTATGCTTCCTTTTCCTGCACAAGGGAACTTGTTTGTGAGATACGCAGATAGGGATCAGATTACAGTCCTGGGTTATTAAAATCACGCTCCAAGAAATGAAATCTGACTGAGTCATAGTCCAATGGAAAGGGGACTTAAGGCAACAGTCATACATTCTTTAAGTAGAATTCAAGTCTATCCTTTTATTTTCCAAAAATGGAAATTGAAATAGCTCTTCTTAATTTACAAGGTTACAAAAAAACCCAACTCAATACCTACGGAAGTATTTGTAAATTAGAATTTTTCTTTGTGCATGCATACATGGGTGAGGGTGCATGTGTGTGTGTGAGAGAGAGAGTACAGGCATGCACACACCGTAACACAAGAATGGAGGTGGAAATCAAGCTCAAGTGTCAGTCCTTATCCTCCATCCTGTTTGAGACAGGGCCTTTGTTGTCTGTTGTGTAATGAAGGTGAGCTGCGCTGTGAGAGCTCAGGAGCTTCTCCTGTCTCTGCCTCTCATCTCACCACAAGGGACTGTCCCACAGATGACGTGCTATGCATCCAGTTTTTATGTGCTGTCTGGGGATTTGAACTTAGGTCCCCGTATTTGGGCAGTAAGCACTTTTCCCACTGAGACTTCTCCCCAGCCTCAGTTACAGTCACTCTTATTTCTCCTCTTTGAGCGCCATTCAGCTAAGTTTTATTTAAAGCAACACAATCCAGGAGGAAGCTCAGATTCTCCGGACTTGACCTACTCTAGGTCAACAATGTTACACGATGGAGAGGAGACGTAGGACCGATCTGTGGGTCCCAGTGAGGCGGAGGTTGTGGATGGGAAAAAGAACTTGGCACAAGTTTATTAACCTCCTTGTAAGGGCTTGGGGTAACTCACACTCTACACGTCACTAGAGGAAAATCTTCAAATACAAGTAGTTGACAGCGCTCCAAGCTACCAGGTTTGTAGTCAGGCCTTTCACAACGTTAACTGAACTAGGTGTGTTTTCCTGGGAAAGAAAGCCTAGTAGGATAACAGCCGGAACTCTGGGTGAAGATCCAAGAACAAGAAATCGCTCTGAACGATGCTATTCTAAGACACGGAGCCCAGACAGGTAGTAAGAAAAACTGTCTTCTCGCTGGGGAAGTGCAGGCATCTGGTTGTGTTTTGTCGAAATCACCAGCAACAGCGACTTTCTAGCTGACGCCTAGTGAAGGGCAAGGGTCATGCGGACTGCTACAAAGCCAGCATCGTACCGGCTCAGCTTTGGAATAGAAAGGACTCAGCCTAAGAGTGTACACTGGCCTCCAAAGGTGCAGCCATTCAGTCCGCAATAAACATAATGTACACAAATATTACATGTGCGTACGAATTATATCTATATGTTATACATTATAATATATTATATACTAATGTATAATAATAATAAATAATAATATAATAATAAATAAAAATATATATAATAAATAATAATATAATAAACTAGTGTCTTTGAACACAGAGACTTGCCAGCTCCCCCACCCACTGTGTTTGCAAATATGGGTTTCGCCATAGCTTCTGGGGTTTTTATTTTTTTCTTTTATCCTCAGATACATGTTGTATGTGTATGCACATGTGTTTTGTTGCTGTGCATGCCCTGTGTACATGTATGGAGGCCAGAAGTTGACTCGTGGGGTCTTCCTCTATTGATTGGCATCTTATGGTTTTTTTTTTTTTTTTTTTAAATAAGTTGAATTGAGAGTTCCCTGATTGGCTAGGCTGGCCAGCAAGCTTCAGGAAGCCTCCTGGCCCTGCCCTGATGCTGGACCTACAGGTGTGCATGGCCTGGCCTGCGTTTTTAAACAGGTGCTAGGGATCCGAACTCAGGTCTTCACACTAGTATAGCAAGTACTTTACCCACCGAGGCAGCGTCTCGGCCTCCTAGAGTCTGTCCTAATGAGTGGAGCTCTAATGCACGGGAGTCCCTACAGGTGTATTGTTAATAGCCACTGCATTTCACAATTCCTGGGAAATTGGCAGCCCTCTCTTCACAGTGGTTGAAACAAATCCAAGTTTGTCCGATTGGTAGATTGTCCATGGAGATAAGATAACTGAGCTAAATAATTCTCTGGGCCCTCAAGACTAAGAATTGTTAAAAATTCTGTGCTCCAAATGAAGACGTTAATTTTCAGTAAGTTCCCAGTCCATCTCAAAAGATGCTTAGGAATTAATAGCCAGTGCAAGGAGAAAGCAAGTCCATTGAACGTCTTCACTGTTTACATGCTAACGGTTGGTGATTGGCATGAATGAATGACAAGTGTTCATTCAGGCTTCTTCTACCGCGTTACACACACAGGTGTGTTAACGTATGTGTTTAAAATTTTACTCTGCAGGGCTGGGGGCCTGGGGAAGTAGCTCAGTTGGTAAAATGCTTGCCTAGAATGCATGATGCCCAGGGTTCAATCCTGAGGCCTGATGAAAAGAGACATGATATTGCGTATCTGTGATCACAGCTTGTCAGTGGTAGAGAGAGGAAAAGTCAGATTTCAAGGCTTGGCTGCGTAGTGAATTAGAGGTTGGCCTAGACTCCAGGATGCCCTGTCTCAAAAGGACAACTACAAACAAAAACAAAGCCTTTTTTTTTTTGATTGTTGTTGTTGTGCCTGTACATAAATGGACACTCTTTGAACTTTTAAATAACTTTAAGTTATTATTTTTCCAGAGGAAATTTGGCTCATAAAATTGATCAACTCTCCAAATATTTTTTTTTTTTTTTTGGCTTTTCTGTGTTTCCAACCCCCAAACCCAGGTTAAACTCTCAATTACACGTTTCTCAACCTGTGGTTCATGACCCCTTTGGGGGTTGAACGCCCCTTCCGCAGGGGTCACCTAAGACCATCTGCGTATGAGGATATTTACATTGTCATTCATAATAGTAGCGAAATTACAGTTGTGAAGTAGCAATGAAAATACTTTTAGGGTTGTGGGTCGCCACAGCATGAGGGACTGTATTAAAGGGTCTATGACATCTACCCACTTCAGGAAAACCGTGGCAAACTGCCTGAAAGGCCCTGGGGTTCCTATGCAAAGACTCCTCTCACAACAGTCTTACCCAAAGCTCATGGGATGGGCCGAGTTTGTTAGCATCCTCCGCCTCATCCTGATCGAGCGGTGACTCTCTTCCTCTGCGGAGCCCTGCTCTGTTGTTTCTGTCCCCCACGTGTGCACATCCATGGGCTGTGACTTTAAGGGCGGAGGGAGATCATTCTGTGGGGAATGCTTCTATTTATAGCGGAAGAGGCATAATTCCATAAACACTGAAGGCAGAAAAGCAGCGCGGAGTTCAATGGTGCCTAAGATTAGATTGTCGCTTAAAATGCTGGAGAGTGTCGGTGTGAGCAGCTTCAGGTCTGAACCATCCGGATAAAGGAGACCGCTGTTGACGTAAATAAATGATACTCAGGGTCCACAAACACACATAGCTGAAAGAGTGTGGAGACATCGTGCCAGAGGCACGAGAGCACATTTTAGTGACTATTTGTGGTTACATGAAGGACAGGGATTATCAGAAATGAATTCACTTGCATGAATTCAAGGAAGTGGTGGGAAGGGGAGCGTCCCCTGCCATGGTCAAGCCTTTCCACGGATGGTTAATGCCAACACAGCTGTCTTCCAGGCATTAGCTGCCCAAGAGTGAACTGTGATGTAAACAGCCATCATCTGGTGACAAGGACAGCCCAATTCGTGGAATTAGACAAAGATCCTGAGAGTTTATTTTTTTTTTCTTTTTTGAGTCTCCGGCATCCTTCTGGATGACAATGCTCTGAGGTTTGTGTCTAAGAAAGCAGAGTGAAGCACGGCGTGTGGTTACCACATACTTCACTTTCTTTGGGTTAAGGGTCCTCCTTTGAGTGAGGTCATTCCGTTCCAGCAAAAAGGCTCTCCTACCACCTGAAGGCTTAGAGCCCTCAGTCTCCACAGCGGCTGGCAGGCTGTCAAAGCGTCTGCGTCGTTTACATGGAGTCAGTTTGACTCGGGATCAAAGTGAAAGTCTCACACAATCCAGCAAGTAGCTACACATGTCGATAAGGTGGAAACAGTCCTTATGACGATATTGCTGATCGAAGTGGGTGACAGTAGTTGCTGTTTGGGCCATTTTCTACGCTGTAACTCATTCAACTCTCCTAAGAAGCTATGGATTAGATACTGATTTCCTTGTCGTTTTTTCTTTCTCTCGTACAACTTATACAATGCATCCCAACCTCCCTCCTTCCTTCCCTCCAAACCTCCCAGTTTCCCCATCCCACCTCTCCCTCAGATCTACTCCCCCATCCCCACCCACATACTCCCCCATCTCTCCCCAGAAAAGAACAGTCCTCCTTGGGTTGTCACTCAAACAGGATATGACATAGCAAGATGGAACAAGGCCAGGCGTCAATCCCTACATCAGGGTGGGCCAGGCAATCCAGCAGGAGCAAAAGGGTTCCAAGGTCAATTAAAAGGGTCAGACAACCCCCCACCCTTCCACAACACACACACACACACACACACACACACACACACACTCCAGTCTGTAGGGGGTTTGCAAGAACACCAATCCAGACAGCCATATGATATATTTAAGGGACCCTGCAGGTTCTGTGTCTGTCCCTTCAGTCTCTGTGAGCCCCTAAGAGCGTTAGTCAGTTGGCATTGTAGGGCTTGTTCTCCTGGTGTCCTCAATCCCTCTGATCTCGCCATTCCTCCTCTCCCTCTTGCGTGGGGTTCCCCTATCTCTGCGTGATGTTTGGCCCTGGTCTTTTCCATGTGCTCCCATCAGCTGCTGGAAGAGACCTCTCTGGTGAGAACTGGGCTAGGCACTAATCTGTGAGCAGAGCATGACATCATTAGAAATCATCTCCGGGTTATCCAGTCCCTAGTTCCTGGACTGCCCTGCAGGTTTAGGCAGGGGTTCCCCACTTTGGCATGGGGATATGCCCTTCCATTGTCAAAGAGGATCCTCTAGGGAAGATAGGCCTTAGGTCAGAGGTTTTGTAGCTGGGATGGTACCTCAGTCCCATCACTGTAAGTCTTGCGTGGCCACAGGAGATGGCCTGTTCAGGCTCCCAATCCCTGATTATTAGAGGTCTTTGTTAGGGTCTTCCTCAAAGATTCTACTGAACTAGTCTCCCAATCATTCCCTAACTGTCCTCCAATTGTGGTCATCTCTCCATATATTTTCCCCCTTTGTACCTCCTCCTCGTCCCTCTGCTCCCATTCCCATCCTCCCCCATCCCAGCTGCACCATCTATGCTATTTCTACTTTACCAGGGAGAGCCTTGTATTCTGACTAAGGCCCTCCTTGTTGCATACTTTCTCTGGTCTGTGGATATTAGTACCTTTCTCCTTTGCTTAATAGTTAATATCCACATACAAGTTAGTACATGCCATGTTTGTCTGGGACTATGGTACCTCACTCAGGATAGCTTATTCTAGTTCCATCCATTTGCTTGCAAAGTTCATGAGGCCATTTTTTTAATAGCTGAGTAATATACTTCTTTGTGTGAATGTACCACAGTTTCTTTATCCATTCTTCAGTTGAGGAATTGGCACAGGAGACAACTTTCTGAACAGAACATCAATAGGTCAGGCACTAAGATCAACGATTAATAAGTGGGACCTCATGAAACTGAAAAGCTTCTGTAAGGCAAAGGACACTGTCAATAAGGCAGTTTACAGAATGGCGAAAGATCTTCACCAACTCCAGGTTCAATCGAGGGCTAATATGAAAATATATAAAGAACTCAAGAAACTAGACATCAACAAAATAAACAATCCAATTTAAAAGCGGGGTACAGATCTAAACAAAGAATTCTCAAAAGGAATCTCAAATGGCTGAGAAACACCTAAAGAAATGTTCAACATTCTTAGCCATTAGGGAAATTTAAATTAAAACCACTTTGAGATTCGATCTTACACCTGTCAGAATGGCTAAAATCAATAACACAAATGACAGCTCATGCTGGTGAGGTTGTAAAGAAAGGGGAGCACTCCTCCATTGCTGGTGGTAATGCAAACGTGTACAGCCACTATGGAAATCAATACAGCGATTCCTCAGGAAGTTGGAAATGGAGCTACCTCAAGACCCCGCTATACCAGTTCTGGGCATATACTCAAGGACGCTCCATCCTGCAGAAGAACACTTGCTCAACTATGTTCGTAAAAGCTTTATTCATAATAGCTAGAATTGGAAACAACCTAGATGTCCCTCAACTGAAGAACTGATTGCCTTATCTTACAGGTGAATAAACAAAGACATAGAAAGCCTAAGAATCTCGTAGGCATTCAGTTGTAAACATCAACAATGGAGGAACGCGATTGAGCTACAGAGTCTGCTTCGATCTGTATACCTTGAGATGCCATTTCTCTATCTTTGACTAGTTTTCCTTTACAGGATGCACAGTTAAATTTGAATTTCAGATAAATCCACATTATCTGACAATAGACAATGATCCAAGTACCAAGTAGAGCAAAGTTATCCTAAAACGTTATTTATTACTTACTAGAAGCTCAGATATACTTATCTTGGTATGTCTTGTTTTTATTTAATGTATTACCTTACCCTACAACACAGGAAACTATACACATTAATGAACCAGAGAGTGGAAAAAGATTATTTCAGGCTTTGGGCACTATGATGGTTAATGCTGATATGAACTTGTAAGGTTCTAGAATCAACTAGGAGACAAACTCTGATGTCGATGAGGGAGTTTCTAGATTAGGTTAAAGGAGGTGGGAAGACCCTATTCTACAGACTGGCATCCCAGACTGAATAAAACAAAGAAAAGGAGCTAAGCACCAGCATACGGCTGCCTCTGCTTCCTGACTGTGGCTGCACCATGACCAGCAAACTCAGCACCCACCGCTGTGCCCTCTTTGCACGGTGGACCATAAAACCTCAAGCCATGAGCCAAAATGAATCTTCCCTTACTACAGTTGCTTTTGTCAGATGTTTTGTCTCAACAATGAGAAAAATGGTTACTACAGGGACCAAACCCTGAAACAGAATGCGTATCACAGAACCAGGCTAAGTGCCTAGATCTGTTAGCTAACCTAGGAATCACCCAGAAGTACATCCACCTGCACAAGAACATTGCTGAATACCTTTAATAATTCCCAAAGCTAGATCAGATCTGCTTAAGATTTAACAGGTTTTAGGGGAAGTATGGATGTGTCTGTTTTTAAAGAGTACCGAAATGTTCCTCTTCTGTTCTTGCCTCTTCAAAACCTTGTTTTTTCCTTGTTCCAAATCTGTTTTCACCAGGAAAATTCATCCCAAATATTTGTCTGAAACATGGCTCTCACCTCGGAGCTTCTTTCTCATTTACAACTCTCTCTTATAGAGCTTTCCTTTTATTAATACTTTAATCTCTATCCTCTGGGAACTGCTCTGAGCATACTTTACTGAATTCTGTGAAGTCTGGATTTTCTTCTCTTCTTCCTTGTCTCCACGTTGGATTATTTGGCATGATGTCCTGCCCCACATTGGGCCCCATTTATAGTAGCTGTGGTGGTTCACTAAGAGAGACAAGGATGCATATTTATTGGTACAAATGCTTTCAGACCTCTGCAGAGGGAACCACTATCCTGGCCAGCGCCATACTGTACAGTGGAACCAAGAGCGTCTGAGCTCAGGTGTTTTTATTGATTCAGAACTCCTCAGGTGCAGACCATAAACAATCAACTTCCCCCACATAAATCCAACACCTGCAGATGCTACAAAATGGCAAGGCCTATGCATCTTTCCAATGGTGCACAAAAACATTATTTTAAACACAATAAACTTCCATAACAGCATCTATTCACAATCAACCTACAGACCAGCAGAAATCTCCACTGTGCATACAGAATACCCTTTCTGGAAACCACCAAGAGTCCAGAATAGGAGGAAGGGGAATAAGGATGTAGGAGAGAAGACTTCCTTATGATGCCCAGAGCTGTCAGTCACTCAGGATTTCTGAGCTGAATTTGCAGCCTCAGGCTGCACCTGGGAGAAAGGAAAGTTTTTAGCAGGAGTGGTGAGTTGTGGGGAATCTTATGAAGGCCAGGCCTTTCATTTAGTCATAAGCCTCGGCACACAGAGAGGGGCCAGGTGGTACACACATGCACAGAGACTGTTATCCTATTTGTCAGCTCCAGGATTACGAGCCGCAGGCTGAGCAATACCTAGGAATTCAAGTTAAAAGAGTCTTCCTGGAAGTGGAGAGGAGGGAAATGGGCCAGAGAGAGCCTATCTCCTCCTGCTGTGTGGCTGTACTTCATGAGGGCATTGTAGTATCACTTTAGTCATGCCCGACAGCTTAACCATTAAGCTAAAATAAGCTTTTAATCCCAGCACTTGGGAGGCAGAGGCAGGCAGATCTCTGTGAGTTCGAGGCCAGCCTGGTCTAAAGAGTAAGTTCCAGGACAGCCAGAGTTACAACAGAGAAACCCTGTCTCGAAAAAACAAACAAACAAATACACAAACAAAAACTAAAATAAAATAAAACAAAAGAAATATCCAAAGGTGAGCATGGTGTGGTTATGGATATGCGTAATCTCAGAAACTCAGAAGTAGAGGAGCGAGGATCCCGCGCTCACACTCAACCATTTGGTAGAAAGCCTCCGCTGAGGGATTGTCTGAATCAGGATGGCCAGACGGGAAGTCTGCGGAAGATTGTACTGACTGTTAACTGAGGTGGTGAGATTCTCTCTGAATGTAGGCTTTCTCTCTCAGTTGCTTTTTGTCAGGGCAATTTATAATAGTAACAGAAAACAGGAGAGAAGCTAGAACACACACACACACACACACACACACAGGGGGAGAGAGAGAGAGAGAGAGAGAGAGAGAGAATCGAAAGTATCACTCAGGAAATAATTAAGTAATTTTATGTACACACACACACACACACACACACACACACACATAATACATTTATGGATTTTGCATCCATGGATTCAATCAATGTAGAATAAGAAATATGTGTGTAAGAAATATCTGCCCTGAACACACACAGGTATTTTCTTGTCATTTCCTAAGCAACACAATATAACACCTGTTTTCAAAGCACTTGCCTCACCTGTGTTCAAGTGATGTAGGGATGACTTGGAGTCTGTGGGAAGATGCGTCTAACTTACAGTTAGGTACTCTTCTCAGTTTTTATGAGGCTCTTGTGCAGGCATGTTCAGTACTCCTGGCCCAGGCCACAGATACTGACACAGGAGGACAAGTGTGTGTGTGTGTGTGTGTGTGTGTGTGTGTGTGTGTGTGTGTGTGTTAGGTTATTAAATATTTATTTCCATAGAAAAAATTTGAAATGCTCTTCTTCTGAGACAAATTACTCATTAGCTTTGGAAAACTGTAAACACAGGCAGAAGCAGACAAGCTTTGGAGAAGACTAGCCAAGACCTAAAAGATGACTGAAGCATAGGTTACCATCTGCAGACACGTACAGCCAAAGATCTAAGAGGAGTCTTTGGCAAACAGGAAGGTGGGTTGTGAGAGGACTATTCAATCCCCCAAGAGGGAAGGTGATACAGATGCCATGTGTTCCTTGCTTCCCTGGAAGGCTCCAGAAGGTTCCAGAAGGCCCTAGAAAACCGGATACACACACACACATGTGTATATATATATATATATATATATATATATATATATATATATATATATATATATTTTGTCCTTTCCCATCCCTGATGCTTTTCTCTTCAGGTCAGAGAGCAGCAGTTGGTGCTGATGGTGCGGATGGCAGTGTGCACATGAAAGTTCACTCAAGAAGCAAGGTGAGGCAGGCAGGGAGTGCCCTCCCCTCTGTATGGATCAAGGGCACTTGTTCCAATGGTGGATCATTGAGTGTGGGAAGCATGTTTTCTTTTTAACTGTTCTCTGTGGAGCTGTAAATGAAATGCTGAAAGGCTATGAGGAAATAGGCCTTTATGTTCTTTTCCCTGCTGTTAAGTAAAACTTTTCAATACACAGGAAGTATTCTGCGCTGTGTTACTTAACATGGTAGCTGCTAGCCACGTATGACTTGTGAATCGTAGACACACACATCTGTACTCCTAGCACTTGGGATGTACAGCTAGGAGAACCAGAAGTTTAAAGCTATCCTTAGCTAATAGCAAGTTTGAGGACAGCCTGGGCTATATGACATCCTATCTTAAAATACAACAGCAGAAAATAAATATGTATCGTTAATGCAACTGAGGAACTGATTGTGTGTGTGTGTGTGTGACAGACAGAGAAAGAGAGAGAGAGAGAGAGAGAGAGAGAGAGAGAGAGAGAGAGAAAGAGAGAGAGAAATCATCCAAGAAACTGAATTTTAAATATCATTTTAATTAAAAAAAAAAAAAGCAGAAGCCCCATGTAACTAAGTATTAGTCAGAACAATTGTAGCGTGACTTTTCTGTGACATCAAATAACCTGGGTATTAAAAGATTATTGTGACCCTGTCTGTGTTAGTTACTTGTCTGTTGCCGAGACAAAGTAGCAAGTCCAAAGGCAACTAAAGGACGAAAGAGTGTATTCTAGCTTACCGTTCCAAGGGAGCGTCTTGACTAGCGAGGGAGACATGCTCAACCCCCACCTCCCACCCCCACCCTCCACCCCCCATAGTGTGCCTTCTCCAGCAAGGCTTGACCTTCACCCCCCCATAGTGTGCCTTCTCCAGCAAGGCTTGACCCCCTAAAGGCTCCACAACCTCCACAAACAGCACCACCAACTGGGGACCAAATGTACCAATACCAGAGCCTGCGCGGGGCATTTTTCATTTAAAACACCACAGTGTTTGTGTGATGAGTTCTGTCCACATTGTTGAAGGTAAGTAGAAACTTGATAACGATCCATTGCTAACTCCATCAGCTAATGAGAAGCTAATAACCAGCTAACTTCCTAGATTAGCCTATTGTTAGCTTTTGGTTAAGCACTATGAATCTATCTTTATTGTTTGCGCTTCCGTGAGCCCTTGGTTGTTTTCATGTGACGAAACCCCAGTAAAATCAAAGGGGCTGACACTGAATGCACCTGGCTACAGTCTTGGCCTATAACATTTGTTTTAGCGTACAGCCTCCTGGGTGACCAGACACAGGGTGTCTATGTTCAGTTCAGAGAAGGGATCAAGAGCTCCTGGAAATGAGGGTTGGACTGCTGTGGCTCGTCCCTCTTTTCACTCTCACCGAGGGCACCGATGGCTTCCTGCAGGTGAGTTGGTGCATGACCCGTTTCTCTCGGCGAACATCTCTCCTCTCCACCTGCCTGGTATCTTCAGAATCTATCACTTTCCAGGCAACTGAGCTACAGAATCTGGCGACTTTGGCATCAGAAGTCCTGAGTTCTTGTCTCAGTATTCCCGGCATTCTCTGTGAAGTTAAAATAACTTCAATAAGTTATTTTATGTCTTTGAAGTACAGATGACTGGATTGCAAATGAGGCTCTCCCATGAAAATGTAACCATCTTGGAGAGAGTGTCCAATCAATCTATCATGTGACTAATTCTCTACTATGGCCACCTGGGCACAAAAATCCATGTGGATGGACACTAACAACCTGTGGGCCTTCTCTCTTACTTCCAGTATCCCCGTTTTTCTTTTGGCATTGTTGCCTAGTACAGGGTGTCATGCAACCCAGGATGCTCTCCGAACTCACTGTCGCTGAGGCTGCCTCTGAACGGCTGATTTCCTGCCTCTGCCACCTACGTTTGAGGATTATGAATGTGTGCAATCATCCTACCTTTGTTTCATGGTTTCCTGAAACACGGTCTTGTTGTGTAATGCTGGCTGGCATGGAAGTCTCTGTGTAGACCAGGTTAGCCTCAAACTTGCAGTGATCTTCCTGCTTCTGTATTGACTCTTGCTAACCAGCTTGTTCTGGGGACTCTTTGTCTCCACCTTCATGGAAGGAGTTAGAGACAGGCCACCTTGCCCACTCAGCACCCAACATAAACTCTGGGGACCCGAACTCTTGTCAGTCCTTACCCGTGTTCATCAAGTGCTTTAACAACTGAGCCATCATCCCAGCCCTGGCTCCTCACGTTCTTGATGCTTTCATCTAGGGTTGTGGCTTGAATGTTTTCCCCTCACTGAGGCCTTCCACATGTGTATTTCATCTGGATGCTTCTCCCTCGACCCCACTCACTCTCATACCCATCATCTACTTGGGCACTAGTACACCTCAACTTCACGTGTCCCCAATTGAACCCCTAAATTTTTCTTGCTAAACCTACTCTTCTTTTCCTGTCCCAGCAAGTGATACCACTCTCTTTCCACCTGGGTAAAAATGGCACCATGCTTGGATCTTGCTGTGTTGCTTATTTAAGCCATCTTTAAAAGTTTTCTTTAAAAAATATCCAGAAGTCAGACACT